>OY783191.1:10316994-10481994 GCA_963678675.1 Xiphydria camelus
TGTGATGACCGGAAAATGTAGAATAACTTTGTGAATTTTTTCTGATTAAAATAAAAAACGAGGGAAAAAACTTTTACAACTACATGAAGGTACATATATTTTAGTATATTAGAAAAAAAAAGCAATACATAATATCAATAAACTACACAATAATACGCGATGCCGTAAAGCTTCTCTGAAAAATGTTTGGCGCATGGGCGCCATTGCTGTGTCCGAATGGTATATCCAAACCAAAAAAATCAATTATTTTCTTAAACTACACGAGTCTAGCTTCAGTTAAGCGTACGGATTTATAAAAATTTTAATTTTTAACAAAGTAACGCATGTTTAAAGATAGAACTTCGAAATTTAGAGAAAAATTGCTCAGTTTTTTAATTATATCTCAACAAGTAATCGCTTAATCGAAAAAATCATACGCTTAACTGAAGATAATTCTTTTAAAAATATTCTGTGAAAATTTCAAGGTAATCGGATAAAAATTGACTGAGTTATGATGGCGCCCAGTTGGAAAAATGTAGTTTCGAGATAAAAGCCTTTAAAACCGCGCGGTCAAGTTCGAGCGTATGCGCTTACTCACACAAAACCTTTCATAACTCCATAAAATTTTCGAATTTCGGTTTGAAACTTAGGGAACAGATTCTTGAAACCTCGAACATTAAGAAAATGTAAAAATAAAAAAATCTATTTTTTGAATATATCACAGTGGCTTTCCCCCTTAAACAGGGTGGGTAGACATTCGGTACTCGGCGAACACCGAGCGACTGCTCGGCGAATCCCGAATGTGTACACGGGTTGCTCGCTACTCGCCGATGGCCGAATGTCGTGCTCGTCCAAGTATTCGCCGTTCCCGTAGTTTGTCGGTCTTTCGTGGCACATCAAAGGAAACGAATAGTCGTAAACACACCCCACTCCATTATAATCGCCAATCTAGAGTTAATCCCACCGTCGGTCACAATAACAAGGCAGGCGGTCTGTATCCGCGAATCTAGACTACTAATGAGTTCGCAGTCCCCCACCTTTCCCGCGTCGGACGAATGGTAATGAACCGTTTCTCGCAATACCCATTCAAATACTGATATAGATGATACAGCATTGATTTTTTAAAAAGTTGGAGCATATGTGCACAGAAATTGAACAAGTTGCAATTTGTTTTGAGAAGAAAAAAAATCTTTTCAGTCGGCCGGGATTTTGGTTGAAGGACTTGATATAACAATTTGCTTCGGTTTCGTTCCTTTCGATCGTATGCAGTGACAAAATCTCCGAAAGTATTATATTTTTGAAATTTAATTTTATGCACTAGTGACATTCCATCAAAAATACAAACTTTCGAATGATTAGATTTTATTATTTGCTGAAAAGTGTTGTTTCCACATGCATGTACTCTTTGAATTGATCCCTTTTGTATTCAGGTATACGGGTCACGGGGACCTTTAAACCGTCAGGCGCGGGCCTCGTAGACCGTCAGATAGTGACAGATTCTGGTGCCCCATTTTCGCATACATGCCTCGAAGAGGATTGAAAAGTACTTCGATGCTGAGTAGAATAAAGCGAAATTTACGAATGGCCCTTGGGGATAACATATGGAAAATTCGATTTTTCTTAACAGAAATAAAAAGGTGTCTGTTGCCCATTTTCTCATGCATACCTTGTTCACTAAATGATTCAATAAAACCTGGCTTCGGAAAACCAAAGGTATGAGTGTTGCAGGTGGCTAAAGGGTTGAAATAAGGGCGTAATCTTGTAAGAAAAAATCGAGATTTTGAGTGATTTTCCCACACATGCCTATTGGAAGTATGGAAACGTACATCGTAACTAGCACGAAAAAAATATTGACATGTGAGTGGCGCGAATAGATAAGTAGGTACATTTTGGAGTCGTAAAAGTTAACGGATGTTTTTTCGACTTTCCAGTTATTTTGCCATGCATGCCTTTGAAACTATAGACTATTATTGATGTGTTAGACATTAAAATAAAATTGGCATGTGGACGGAACGAAGACTTGAGTCGGAAAGTTGCAGGAAAATTGTATGCAAATGGCCGCCATTTTCCCACGCATGCCTTTTGACATATGCTTAAAAAAGTGATTTTAAGTGTATATAACGAAAGACTGGAGTGTCGGACGTGGCTATCATATTAATTATACATAATGTATTGAAAAAAGAGCTGACAGAAAAATTCTAGACATTGCCGCCATTTTCCCACGCATGCCTTTTGACATATGCTTAGAAAAACTGGAGAATCGATGATAAAAGAGTACGAAACTGAACGTTTTGAATTAAATAAGAAATATGTTTTTGACCCACTAGTAAGAAGTTCTTATCGCATGAAATACTTGATTACCCTACATATCTCTTTGAAGGATTCTACAGGAAAAAAAAACGAAATCAACATTAGTAATCGACTAGATTGGCGATTATAATGAAGTGATAAGAACCGACCTTCCGAGTCCACACTGCTGGGCATTCGCCAAGTAGAGCTGTCGCTCGTTGCGACTCGTTAATTGCGACGTCCGATAATTAACCTTTCCAGGAAAGATTAACGGAGCTGCAAGCTCAATAACAGCCTAGATCATCGAAACATACCACTCGTCTCGCTATTGCGACGGATGGCGGGATTAACTCAAAATGTAATTATCGCGATAATAATGAACGGTAAGAACCGATATAGACGTCCGCTTAAGGTGCGATGGAACATTGCTATTATAAAAATTGAAAAAATGTACTTGTAATATTACATCGATGCGTATGGGAATAACGTTCAGTTATAACTAAAGAAGCACTGTGTAAACGCTGCATCCGAAGTATTCGTTCAGGATGCTCTCTCGACTTTTGCAAATAATTCCCAAACTCACATGCATTTTAAGAACATTGAAGAAATTTGCACTTATTTATAAGCCTCAGGTAAGAATCGACCTTCCGAGTCCACACTACTCGGTCTTCGCCGGGTAGAGCTGTCCCTCGGTGGTCACCGAGCGGTCGCTCGGTATTCGCCAAATTCCGAATGTTCGGGCTCGACCTTAAAGCCTCGTTGACATCGACGAGCATTGCTCGGCACTCGCCGAATCCCGCGTGTTTACCGGCATCTTTATACTACTCGGCGAATTCACGCGTGAGAAAATTTTGCGCAGTAATTTTCTTTTAATGCCAGTGTCGACAAGATCGGAAAGGCGACAGAGCGGAAGTAAAATGAAGAAGCAGTTACAAGGTTTGACCGCAAAAGCATTTCCGTTTTACCGAAGTAGTCAATCAGACTCTGCGAGACGAGTCTGTAATGTGATCTGATACATTAGGTATAACTCGACAGGAGCTTCTAGATGATTTTTATTTTCTTCGATTTTAACTTAACCTTTTCACGCATGGTGAGCATATTAATATACGGATTCAAGAATTTTTTAAGATTTATTTTGAATAAGACACTTGATCACATTACGAATTTGTACTTACCCCAAAATTATGAACATATAGTCTATACCTCATACCTTATATATACCTTCATGCTCGCTATTTCGATTGTATTGACTTCTCTCATTACTTATATAGGAATGATAAAGCGATCAATGTTCGCAGAAATTATGCTACACTGGAAAAAAACATGAATCGTATAAATGGATTGTTTAGCTATAACAGCTATATTTTCTAACTATCTCTTATATTTAGCTACTGTTAGCTACGAAATATTGCTGTTATGGCAATACTAGAGTAACTATTTGGTGAGATAGGTATTCCACTAATTGTAAGAGTAGTGCTATCTAGCGCGCTATTGCCACAATAGTGCATTTGACTATGATAGCCATTATTTAGCGCTTTATATTTATTTATGATAGCATTTATTTAGCGCTTTAGCAGGAATATAGATAGCTCTGACAGCTATGTAACCAAACAGTTTGTAATACTATCCATCCTATTACTATAAGAGGGGAGTAAATAGTTATATTTGAAATATCGTGGTAGTGCTATGTTAGCCAGAATTAGTAACAGAATTGATATTGCTAATTTAAATATGCAGTTTTATACATGGAACTCTCTCCTTTTAGCTTTCTATTATATTGCTATAGGAGTCATACTTTTTTTCCAATGTAAAAGCATTGTTTTTAACAAGAAAATGTTATTCTAAAATAGGAGAACTAAATTTTAATGTTTATAGCCGACAATCTTTAATAAATGTCAATTAATGAAATTATGAGATATACTGTTTATATTTATGTATCTGTTGGATGTAATAATATAGGTATTTACGAATAAAGAGATGCTTTTGCTAATATCGCAAATAAATAGATAATAAGTAGTAAACGCTTTATTTCTATTTATATGACTCAATTTCTCCGAACAGGAGAGGTGGTGTTTACGGAACTCTTTAGGGACCGTGTCCAATCAAGAGCAAAACGTGGGACAGTTCAAATCCTTCACGGTCGATTGAACTGCCTTCACCTTGACTGATCGTTGGTTGAGTGAGGCTCGTTGGCCCTGATCGATCGCCGTGCAAGTCACCTGCAGTGGTTTCGCCGCGTTGGATACGATCAAGAGAGTAGGAGACCTTAAACTTAAACGCGCTCCTTTTATTTCATTGGCAGAATTGGAAATTCTAGTATTTTTTATAACGTTAATAATTCGTTCAATTTATAGTAGGAATCTAACATTTTAAGATGGGATTTTAATACCTATCTCACATAGCACGCAAAGTTTCAGAAATATTTCAAAAACGTTACAACGTAGCATATGAAATGTTTTTAAAAATATTTCTGTTATGTTTCTGGTAGATGCAATGCGAAATATTACATGCATCGCGTTACTGATACATCAGACAATGTCTTAAAATTAATACTGCAATTAACAGATTTTTGAAATGTATCACACGTTCAGTTCGAAATATGAATTCAAACATTTTATTTTAATCTAAAATTGCATTTGTGATGTTACTAAAACATCGTAATATTTCAAAATTAATATTGCAGCCCAGAGATTGCGAAAACACATCAAATGCATTAGATTTGAAATGTGAATTTACAAGGAAACTTTGCGAGGTGTCCACCCTCAAATGTTGCAGTCCACGAAATCTCCTTTTGATATGTTGTAGTCCACGAAAAATTAAGAGGCACGGGAAAGTCGGGATCCTCATGGGGTGGTTTTGCAGTTTCGGGTACAAACGCCGTACCTACGCGAACAAAACCCATGGCAAATTATTCATTATAACGCGTAATGGAAATGCACATTAACTTGGCCATGGGGGTGAGAAAAGAGGGGGTGCACCACCTCTTCCAAATCCATTTTTTTTTCTTGAACGTGAAAACTGTTATTTCTATTTCGATCGGACTACTTGCATTTTATAGAAGGTGCAATATTAAAGAACAACAGTTTTTGCGTTTTAACTGAATACCGCTTCCTTAAGGGGTTACTTACCCCTTGATTGTGAACTCGAACATCCTACCACTATAAATTAATTTTTTTTCCAATATTGCAATAATAGATACTTAAATAATCAAATTTACGTAAATATAACAGATTTTAATTCCATCGCAATATTTATCAACCGATTCTGTCGGTATACATGATAAATGAATTTCATCTGCTATATATAAGAGTGTGATTCACATTATTATCTCTTATGATTTCACTTTACATCTAGTAGGTTAATTTTCAATAAATAAGGTTAGATATTTCATATCATTTTTTACAGCTACATTCGTCTATGGTCAAATATCTATAATGATTACTTTTGTCTTATCAGTACTTCTCCGTGCAACTGATCTACTAGTATAGTCATAGTCAGTATAGCTGTCATATAAGATGAGTATTTCAGTACCAGTTTAGTTCGTGGAAAGAAAACGTTCCTTTTCTCAGTGGAAATTATTATGATAATGAAAATTAACCCATTAAACGTTGTACGTCTACTGCTTCTTACATTTGAGGGAACAAATATCCCTGACAGTCCTATAAATAATGAAAAGCTAGAATTGAAAGACAGTTTCGAGAGAATATTATTAGATGGTATGAATAATTACAATGGCATTCAGGCTGTAGTAGAAAGTACTTTGGATTTCCAAAAATGTTTCCAAGAATGGGAATCCATTTCGGTTGAAGATAAAATCGACTTGCACTGGGGACGTGAAGAATCTCCTGACAGCTGCACCAGTGATAACGAAGCTTTAAGTTGGTCTACAGTGTCGACGCCTCCCTTAGTGGCATTATAATAAGTTATAATTTCTGGCTTTTTTGCTCATCAGTGTTTTCATCGATCGCACCTGATTCATACATGGATGACACAAGAAGTATAAACTTGTTTTTCTTAGGAACATAGGAAACCAACACTTTGCCCTCATTGTAACCGATTAGCGATGAATTCATCTGGCGTCGTTTAGTGATCACGAAAACAGGTGGAAGTTCAATCTTGTTCTTCCTGAGAGTGGCTATGACTCTAGTACGATGAATATTCTGTAGCTCATTGTTGAGAGGAATGGAGTTGAACCAGTTGTCCATTATTAGGTTTCGTCCTGTTCCTAAGATTGATGCTCCTATTCGTTTTACAACTGCGCTGGTCTGCAGTCAAGGACGTTAGGACCTGGTGGCTGTTTTCCAGTATAAATTTCAACTTGTGCCGTATAATACGTACCTGCACCGACCATGACAACACCAGAAAATGCAAAACGAATTATCTGATATGCGATTCAAAACATTTGAAGAAGCGCAAAAATGGGTCGATAACTTGCTCATCTCGCAAGATGAAACTTTCTTTGCGGAAGGCATCCGTGAATTGCCTAAAAGATGGCTGAAGGTCATTGAAAGTGAAGGGGATTATTTTGATGGATAAATGTATTTTACTTTTTTCAAGAATAAATTTTGAATTTTTGCAAAAGTGTCCTAAAACTTATTTGTACACCTAATAGTTTTGCTGTTTGAGCGCTCATATTTCTCGCCCGGAAATTCAGCGTTTACACGTACCTGGCATGGTGTATGTACGATATACTCGAGGACAATGAATCTGTCCGGTCCGCTTTTATTCTATGATTTTCAGCCTGTAATTGATTGGCGAAAATAATTCAACTAATTGTCGAGCTTCGTAGATTAAAAGCGGGTCCGCATATGTACCCATGCAGAAAAAAAGTTAGGGAAATTGCAAGGACCTTTCTATATTTTCTCTAAATTTGTTAGGGCCCCTGTCAGGATATCCGACAGGCGCATGATCGGAGCTGTCATGAGTTTACATCTCTTGCCCTACTAGGGATTCCGTAACACGGGTTAAGGGTTAAGTTGAATTAATCGTTAGTGTAAATAATTATTTAATAATCATTAATTAAATAAATTAGTAGGGATTAAAATATACACGGATCGCCCTTGATATAGGTATTCGTAGGTATAGGGATCTCTCTCGAAAAGTAACCGCAATTTGAGCGTGCAAGTTAGGGATCAATTTACACACCCCATAATACTTTCAAACATTAAAACGCCGTGGTTGATGGAGCCTAATCGCGAAACGACTAGCTTGGAAAGCGTTTGTGAATCGCCCGCAGTAATTAGCAATTAAGTTATACATCGGTTATCTCTGAACCCAACGCCAAGGAGATCCCTTAATTATGGGATCGAGAGCCGACGCTGACCGGCCGCGCATCTTTTAGATCTCTCGGATCGTTTCCCGAACATTGAGAGCCGAGAGATCGGATCCTCCGTAGGATATCTTATATACCTCTCGAACATTCGATAAGTGGCTGCGGGATATCGTACGACCACGTATAGGTAGTTATAAGACCGAGATGTAATTAAGAGCACTCTGATTCGAAGCGCTCTGCTCTTCTCTCTTACGCATTAAATCAATGTAAACTATTGCCCGACCGCGAGGCTTGCTTCGATCGTTGATTTATGGACTTATCCTCGTATGCAGAACGGGAGTTCGACGATGTGATTCATCTATGATTCATCTATACTCCATACTGTTGTTGTTATTGTTCTATTTAAATGCGAAAATGAGTTTGCCTGTATACTGCCCAACTATGGAGAAAGGCAGTAACTAGCAAAACAAATCGAAGTGCGTTTTTTGGTACCATTGAATATCTTGAATTATTTTGTACCCAAATTTCATACCCTTTTTTAGTGTTAAAGCTAGATTTTATTAGTAATCTGTCTTGGAAACCCTTCGGCTAAAGGCATCGAAGTTAAAGTTGATTTTCTACAAATTTTTGTCGGTTAGCAGTTACTGCCTTTCTCCATAGTTGGGCAGTATACCTGTATTTGTTACCTCTTCACGGCTAAACTACAGAACCGATTTTGATGAAATTTGGCAGAGAGATAATTTAAGACCCACAGAGAGATACATAGGGTATTTAGCGCCATTATAGTCGTATAAATTCAATTTGGCGAATACCGATCTAGGCCACTACTAGTGTCCCCTTCTGGGCAAATGTGGAACTTAAAGAACAACTAGAATTTCTTTCACTACTTTCTCCATGATTAAAACGAAAATCATAAAGTGAAAGTACTTTTCATATATAAATAGACTGAAAAAATTTCCTGAAATCATAACCACTATGCAATGATAACGAAATCGGAAAATATTATAAAATTACTGCTAGCAGACAATCCGATACACGACGGCGTCCATGTTATTATAATAACAATACTTTTATTAATTTGAGTCATAGCCTAAGTCGATTCTATTTCGGGAAATGTAGTAGGTATGGCACGTAGATTAAAAAAAAATTATTTCACTTTGCGAAAATGAGTAATTGCGGAGAAACCAGTGAAACTAATTTTCCAAACATAATGCCAGTTTTCCGTAAACAATATTGATTAGAAAGTGTAGAACTGTATGGAACTTTTGCGACTGGAGGGAAGCTAGCTCCAAACGATCAGAAATCAAAATTTCCTGTTGACTCTCAAGCCCACTTAAGATGACGGCATTCAATGAAATCCTGCAAGCGACATCAGTGGCGTGCAGTTGGGGGGGGGGGGGGGGGGGCACATGCCTCATTGATATCGAACACATTGATATTCATTAATTAAAAAAAGAATACAGTATGTATTCGAGGAAGTTTGGTATAGGCGATTTACGGTATATTTTAAACCGTACGCTAGTGGTTGTTGACTTGAGTAGGTTGTAATGATTGGTTCTAACGACTTACCAGTATGTGCCCGGCAATCGTTTCCGTAGAAAATCTCTGAGCCGTGATCGCTGGGCAGACGCAAACACGTGGCCACGAGGAAAATGTAAAACATTGATTAGGGTTATTGCGTTCCGAAATTAGTCCACCGGTTATCATCACAGAAATGAGACGCGTAATAATCGTCGCCAAAAATCAGAATGTTTTAATTTTAAAGATACATATCGAAACCTAATAATTTTGTATAATTTCAACAATATTAAGGCTCTGACAAATAGAAAGCGGACTGGGCCTTCCGATTCCTGCGAACTTTGTACCGAGTAATGTTGCATCATCCTAGTCAAACAGAAGGCGGCCTACCGCGGCGGACCAGTAGAGTTCGCGGCGGATAGTGAACCAGTATTGCACATTTAACTTAGACTTACCAATATAAAGTATTTTTGAACATACATTTGTAAAAATGTAAAAGTATTTTCAAAAATACAAATAATTTACAAAAATTTACACTAGTGGACCTGATTTATCTATATATATATAAAAATCTCGTGTCACGGTGTTTGTGGTCGCACTCCTACGAAACGGCTCGACCGATTTTTATGAAATTTTTTATGTTTATTTGGTAGGTATGAGAATAGGTTGTAAAGTATATTTCATACCGCTAGGTGATTAGGGTGTTCCTATTCAGAAATTTTTTTTTATTTTTTCGACAATTTTTTTAAAATTTTTTGTTTGATTTGGAATTAAAAATATTTTTAACCACAAATTTTCACCCTCCTACCCCCACCCTAAAATTTTTTAATCGCGATTTTAGTATTTCTGTATGAACAATATCAAAATAATTTAACCGCCGTTCGTATTTCAAACAGAACAGAACAGAATATTTAATTTATATGTAATTAAAATATATTTCGTTTTTAAGTTAACACAAAATTGATCATTTTGAGGCGGTATGAAGTTCGCCGGGTCAGCTAGTAGTTTTATAATACTTTCGTATATTCAAATGTATATCGAATTCACACATTCTTCTAATGGTGTAGGTATGTAAGATTTGAAAAATCAATCAATTTTATAGAAGGATTGAATGCAAATAGTATCGATACATATAAATATTTCAATGAACATTGATGCCATGTTGTCACGTCATGGACAACTAGATTTACTACTAACTATCAATTCGGGGGAAACAATAGGGATCATCGATACAATCAACACATTTTATATCGCAAAAGAATATTCTGTTGCTACTAACCTTTCTTTGACTTTCGATCTCTCTCTCTCTCTCTCTTTCTCTCTCGGGTTGCCGTGTGGTCCTTGCTAGGAGAGGACTGGCTCTCTCTCTCTACTCTCTCCTTAGGGCTTTCCTTTTTCGATTACTTGCAAAGGACTGGGCGACACGAATCACAACACCGATTGGTTAACGGATTTTATTTTTAAGCAACTAATGAACTTGATACAAAGCCACAAACACTGATCTGATTACAATCAAATTCGCAGTGGAAACTCAACTAAATTTCTGCACTAAGATTCTGCTTAAATTCTGCTTAAATTCTGCGCTAAGATTCTGCACTAAAAACTTGCACTAATCTAATTGATACTGGAAGCTGTGCTAATATTCTGCACTCTCTGATTAGAGAGTCTCCTTTTATTTCATTTTCGCGGGGGTGGTTCCTATCCCTGTTCCGGTGGGGGCGACCAATGGTCAAGCTTGATTCTTCGTCCTAGGTGGGGTCCAGCTTGACGTTTTGCAAAGGGGGGGAAGAAGATGCCTTGATCTAGTTTTTGATGGCACGTGCATCGCTGAGGTCTTCGCGGAACTTCCGGCCTCTCGCATCGATGACACGTCGTTATTGCGTCCCATAGAGTGTGATGAAGTTATGATCTGTTGAAGGCTCCTTGAAGTGTTTCGCTTTCCGTTTCGTTCGTCGCTGCGTAGGAGAGTGTTTGTTCCTGTTTGGGATTTGATCTGTCCGGGCTGTTACATGATTGCTTATCCTCTATCTCTCCATGAGAATTTATTTATCGCTCGCTCGCACGCGCATACCTCTATTACTTCTATGAATACGGCTGCGTAGGAATTTTCAAGACGTAACACCTCCCCCCTTAAATCTGAACGTTAGGTGAGCCTAACGTGAAGGTTGGGATTCATATTCCTCTTTTAAAGCTTTTGAATTTAATCAGGAATGTATATGATTATTAAGCCGTGTTCATGGATTTTTTTTCTTAAAACTGTATCTCGAATATTTAAAGAAGTTAACAAAAATTGTATATATCTATGAGTTATTAAATTTAATGATTAACGGATTACTAAATTATAGATGATTGCAAAAATAAATGATTATTATATTGAAAATAAAATTAAGTTGTGATTATAAATGTTTTGTAAAATCAATAATTAATCATTAAATCAGTAATTAAATATATAATGGATTAGCGTAATTAACAAAGAAAAGTAAGTAAAACGAGTTATTAAGGGAAATAATGTGTGGAAGGAATTTACTTGTAGAAGGGAAAAAAAATAGGAAAGAAAAATTGTAGATAGGATAAATAGGATTACAGGTCTTCTTCTTCACACGTTCAGTTCCAAACCAATTCGTCGCTGTCTGGGAACTCCCAATCTTCCTCTTCATTCGCGCTGTCCCAGTCTTCTGGAAAGCGCTGCCAGTAGATGGGCTCCCGGACTCAATCCTCGTAAGTCCTATCTGCCAGCTGCCGAGGCCAGTCCAGCCGCTGCCACTCCTCTGGAGTGTAGATGGAAATGTCCAAGCGCTCGAGGTAGGAGCGATCTGGTGGAGGTGGCTCGATGCGGTTCCTCCATTCATGTTCCTCTTCTCTCTGGGCTTGCTGGTACTCGTATTCTTCGAGAGCTTCATTGTATTCACCCCATATTACCTCCTGGAATCCCTCCATGACGAACTCAGGTTCGTCCCAAGCTTCGTCATCCGGGTATTCCTGGGTGAAGAGTTCTCGGAGGTGGAAGACGTTCTCTTCGAAGTTCCATGTCCATTCCAGATATTGTTGTATGATATGCTGGTGTACTTCTCTGGACGTTGGTTCGTATGGTAATTCCATTTCGATTCCTTGCTGTCTGATTGATCTCTTCAGAAGCGTTTCGGTTTTGTGACTGGCTTCTTTGCGCACTTCGTGAGGTTTTATACCTGGACGGGGTTTGGAATTTGAATTCGGATTTTGGAAGTCTGCTGCTTTTGATTTGGAATTTGGATTCTGACTTTGGAAGGATTTATTTAGGATCGGTTCGTTGATGTTTGTTAATTACATAGCGTACGTATTACGTTCTATAATATGATATCGTGTGTAACGCATATCCATGGTACGATATTATCCGTCACTAATTTTATTATTTTACATATAAATATAATTCGTAAGAATCCTGCACTGGCTGTATGTGTGTGTATCGAATGTTAATAAATTAGACTATATTTTATTCCACGTATTTTCAGCTATTTTATGAATTGTATTTTCGTCAAAAAAAAATTATGTATTGATATATATTTTTCTATAATATCTCTACCGGTCATGCTTCTTACAATGTTATTAATAATTGCTGATTTTTCTGTGGGGAACATAATATGATCTTTTAAGTTTTGTAATCTATCTTTATTCTGATTTTTCTAAGTTCTTATGCAATTATAGAATATTCTAATTGTTTTCTGGGGTTATGTGTGATATTCTTAATCTATTTATATGGACTATTTTTGTATTTTTCTTAATTCTAATTTTTACATTTGATTTATTTATAATTTCTAAGACTTCGTGTGGTCCTGTATATTGATCACCAAATTTTCCTGTTTTAATTCCTTTTAATAAGAATACATAATCGCCTACTTTGAATGTTTGCGGGTTGATTTTTCTATCGTAATATTTTTTTGATTTGAATTTTGAACTTGTAAGTTTTTCTTTAGCTACTTCTTGAATATCATGTAATCTTGTTACTAGATCAATTAGATATCCATCGTATGTTTCCACTTGTTCATTGTCGCAAATAGGATCATTAGATGGTAATCTTGCTAATTGTCCAAAAACTAATTCAAACGGTGTATGATCAGTACCTTCATGTATGCTTGTGTTGTAAGCGAAAGTCGCGAGTTCCAACCAATCATCCCATTCTGCGTCTTTATTGACGAAATGTTTAAGATATTCTACTAGGACGTGGTGCGATCTTTCAAGTGATCCATTTGACTGTGGATGAAATGCAGTAGTTTTAAATTGTTTAATTCGAAATCGTTTTGCTAATCTTTTTAACAATCCACTCAAGAAATTTGCACCTTGATCGGTTAGAACTGCTTTTGGAGCACCAAATATACATATAAATCGTTTTACAAAAGCATCTGCTATTATGGATGCTGTCGCGTTAGGTAATGGTATGGCAATACAATATTTTGTTAAATTATCTTGAATTGTTAAAATGTACTCGTTATTATTTTTTGATTTTGGCATAGGGCCAACTATATCCATTGAGATTTTATCAAAAGCTCGACCTGGCGTATCCGAAATAATCATGGGGTTTTTTGTTTTAACTCTTTTCAATTTTTTTAATTGGCAACTTAAACATTGTTGAATGAATTTTTGAATATCTACTTTAAGATTTTCCCAATAGTATTTTTGTCTAATTCTTTTATATGTTTTTGTAACACCTTTGTGACCTCCTATTGCTGAGGCATGGCCTTCTTCTATAATACTTTTTCTGTCTTTAATAGGTGGATATTTAATTATTCCATGGCAAATTATTATTTGTGTTTGTGATCCTTGAAAAGCAATTTTGAATTGTGTTTTAATATCTATCCATGGAATTTTAAGGATTTCTTTTGTTTTTGCAATACTTAGTGACCGTAGTTTTAATTGGTCAGCTTTTTCACGTAAACTTTGAATTACATTAGTAATATTACTAAAAGTAGTTGTTAATAATTGTTTTTCGGTTCCTTCTATTGGTAATGCAATGTGAAAACAATGTCCTTTTTGTATTGCATTAGCAGATCCGACTTGAAGATTTTTAAATTTAGGTAACTGATTTTTTTCTACGAGTGATCTTGAGCCTTCGTCTCGTGGATCACCGTTGTTTGTTATAAAATATGCATAATTATCTTTTCTCATCCAAATTTGATCTTTGCTTTCTGTAAAATTTGAATTTAATTGATTTACTTTTTCAACTTGGTGTAATGCCTTTGTATCATCCTTCTTATTTTCAATATCTTCGTCATTCGAAAATGATGAATCTAAACTATCCTCTGATGTGATTGATTCATTGTCAGAAATTATATTACCGTCCTCATCTATAGTTTGTATAAGGTCTAAGTCGTCTTTATTTTTATTTTGTATACTGTCAGGTTGTGGAACAGTTTCTTTTAGTTTTTTCTTCCTAATAGAATCTGTTTGTGTATTAGGAGATTTAGTGATATTAGATTTTTTTGCTTTGATTTGATTTTGAATTCTTTCGCTTCTTCGAAGATTTAAATCTTTTTGAACTATGTTAACATGTTCAAAATCAATAGGATTGGAATGGATTTGAGCTTCTACAGTAAATATTTCTGATGGAGATTCTAATAATTCTTCTTCTGTAAATGGTATACTATCTTTGTTTGTTCTTTCTAAATTTTCTTCGTTAAATGATATTTCCTGTTGTACAGTTAAAATTGGATTTCTGGATAAAGCGTCTGCATTTACGTTTGTTTTTCCTGCTTTATGTACTACATCGAATTCATATTTTGCGAGTTTAACTCTCCAATTAGAAACACGGGAGCAAGGGTCTTTGGATCTTTGAAACCAAACTAACGGTTTATGATCCGTGACTAAAGTGAACTTCCGTCCGTACAGATATGGTCGAAAGTGAGTGACGCTATAGATTATCGCAAGAGCCTCCTTTTCGTAAGTATCGTATCTTCTTTCACAATCTGTCAATACCCTTGAAGTATACGCGATAGGTCGGTCTTTTCCTATCGGTCCTTGCGATAAAATTCCGCCTATTGCATACCCTGAAGCATCTGTTGTAACTACAAAAGGTTTCGTAAAATCGGGATATTGTAATACCGGTGCTTCACATAATTTATCTTTTAGAATATCAAATGCCATTTGTTGTTCGTCTGTCCAATCAAAACTACCTTCCTTTTTTAAGAGATTTGATAAAGGTTTAGCAATTTTAGAAAAATTTTCAATGAATCTTCTATAATAACCGGCTAATCCTAAGAATTGTCTAACATTCTTTTGATTTTTGGGATTCGGAAAATTTTTAACAGCTTCTATTTTCTTTGGATCTGGTTTTACTCCATCTTCACTTATTATGTGGCCAAGATATGCAACTTCTTTTCGTAGAAATTCGCATTTGTCAGGTTGTAAACTTAATTTTGCTGTTCGTAAACGTTCTATGAGTTTAATGAATTTTTCCCGATGTTCTTCTAAGGAATTAGCATAAATTACGATATCGTCGAGGTATACGAATAATTCAATTCCTTGTAAACCTGTTAGTACGCGATCCATTAGTCTTTGAAATGTTGCTGGAGCATTTTTTAATCCAAAAGGCATGCGATTAAATTCATAATGGCCATATGGTGTGGAAAATGCTGTTTTATGGCGATCTTTTTCGCTCATTTTTATTTGGTGGAAGCCTGAAGCTAAATCGAATACCGAAAAATACTTTGCTCTGCCTAACTGATCTAGTATATCCACGATATTAGGTAGCGGATAAGAATCTCCTATTGTTTTTTCGTTTAGGGATCTGAAATCTAATACTAGTCGATAACGCGGTTCATCTGAATCGACTTTTTTCTTTTTAGGAACTATCCAAACTGGTGTATTATAAGGTGATTGAGAAGGTTTTACTATTCCACCTTCTAATAATTCTTTGACTTGTTTATCGATTTCTTGTTTGTGAACTGGAGGAAATCTATATTGACGTTTATTAATTGGTAGCTCATCTAATGTTGGAATTTCATGTTTTAGTACGTCTGTTGCTTCTAAATAATCATCTTGTAAATGAAATCTATCCTCACTTATTTCGATTAAATATTCAACTTCTTTTCTCTCTTCTTCGTTTAAATGATCTAATCGTAATAATTCTTTTATTTCTTTTATTCTTTCCGTTTTTTTATTATGATTTATTTGCTGAGTATCTTTTGAATTATTAATAACATTTTCTGTTATTTTATTTACTTCTTCTATTCTATTAAGGTCTTTTAACGCGATACTGTGATCTGTCCGTTTATTTGCCCTAGAATAGGTATTTTTTTCATTATTTATTTCTTCTATTCTTTTAAGGTCTTCTAACGCGATACTGCGATCTGTCCGTTGATTTGCCTCAGAATAGATATTATAATTTGATTCATTTGATTTAATAATATTACTTTTGATTTCATTATTTAATTTTTCCTCGTACGCGTGTAATTCTAACGTCGGGATTATTATTTCGATTTCTTCTTCAGTAGTATTAAATATTTTTAAATAAGCTTTACCGTTATTGTTTGATACCAACGTTTCACCGAGATATATTCCATCGCTTACTTTTAATCGCGGTATGTATCCTTCTTTTAAATTCGTAGGTTTTAATCGTATATAAATTGTTGAAATTGCCCTTGCCGGTACAACAACAGTTTCTGCAGTCTCGAAAGGGATATTATATCCTTTAATTTCCAAACAATTCCCTGCATAATTAATCTTAGCATCGTTATCTATAAAGAAATCTGAGCCTAGTATACCGTCTTGTTCGATCGGAAAATCATCCGGTACTAAATGAAAAAAGGTATTGCAACCTAAAACATTTATCGAAATTCGGCCTAAGGTCGTCACCTTGTGGGCTGTAATCCCGCTTAACTGGATGATTTCACTATGATCTACTAAATTTGAGGCACTATTAACTCTTTGCTTTAAAAGATTTGGGCCGGCTCCTGTATCAAGCATTAGGATTACCGGGATACATAGATTAGCAGGGGCCACGCGAACTGTTGGAATGCGACATCCTTGACTGAGATTTATTGTTGATGAACGGACATTGGGTCTTGATTTTGTTGGACTGAGTGTATTGGACGCGTTTGAATATTTGATTTTGTTCCCCATGCCGCGCCCTGTGAGGGGGAACTGTTGGGGTTTCCCGATTTTTGGACATCTTGTACATGTTGTGAATTATCTTTTTGTCTTTGGAAACATTTTTCTATGGTGTGATTAAATTTTCCGCAATAATCACATTTTATTTGAGGTCTATTCCCGTTATTAAAATTTCGATTTGAATTTTGGTTATTTATTATATTTCTGCAAACGGTTGCTTTATGGCCTGTTTTTCCGCAATATTGACACATATCTACATTTGAGAAATTCTTAAAGCGTTGACGACAGTTATCTGTAGTATGATTATTTCTTTTACATATTTGACAGAACATTTGCGTATTGATATTTTGGGATAGCAATCGACAGTTGTTTGCTGTATGACCTTTTCGATTACATATTTGACAAGTTTGAATATTTCAGTTTGAACGATATTTATTTTCTGTGATCGCGATCTACAAACGTCCGCGGTGTGATTTCTTTTGTTGCAAATTTGACATTTGATAGTAGTTTCGGTTTTTCCTAAATTTTCTTTCGTATATAATTGACAGTGATCTGCTGAATGACCTGCTACATTGCATATTTGACATTTAATGCTTTGGTTATTTTGATCATTTGAATTTTGTGGTCCTTTACCTCGCATTTGCTCTACGCGTGTTAAAGTTCGTTCAAGTTCTACTGCTTTAATTCGGGCGCTTTTAAGGTCTTCTACATTTCCCATATTACACCTTATGTCTGGATTTAAACCGCGAATAAAATATTTTAATAAATCTTTATTTACTTCAGCTCCGAAATTTTCATCGATTTTACGATTTTATATTCTATGACCGTCAGTAATTCTTTTAGCTAATTCTCTGGCTCTATTTAGATAAGTTATAATATTCTCATTTTTGTATTTGCAAATGTCGCTTAATTCTCCGTAATATTGATGTACGGTTTTTTCTGGGGCGTAAATTTCTTCTAAAAATGCTGTTAACTATTCTATTGTATTTAACGTTTGTCCAACACTACAGCGTTTCGCTTCACCAATTAATTTTGTAAGAATTAATTTAACTAAGTTAGATTCTGATTCTCGTGGTAACATATTTTTTGCTTCTTCGCATGCTTCGAGAAAATTGCCTAAAGGTATATTTTGGCCATTAAAACGAGGTACAATTTCTATAGCAGTTTTAAGGGAAATTTTCTGATTATTCGCCATTATTGTAGTTTGATTCGAATTATTTGATCTACTACTACTTGGGCGATTTACGTTTATTACTGGAGAGTGTTAAAATTTAATGTACGTGCAACTACTTCAGTTTGTTCTGTTAAATTTTCGTGTTCTTGGGGGAGAGTGGCTGTACTCTTTGGACTTTGTCCTTCTGATATGCTAATAATGCTCCCGCTGGAATCGCTGAGAATTCGAGGAGGAGTGTGGGTTACTTTAGGTTTACTTGTAATATTTAGAAATTGTACATTTGTTTTTTCTGTAATATTCTTTTTAGATCGAGTATTTTTGGAAGGATTGTCTTCAGAATCTGACATAGTACTTAATCATTTTACGAAGAATTTTTTTTTTATTTTAATTTAAAAATAAAGCAATTGATAGTTAGCTGTATTTAGATTCGACAGGTCAGTTCGGATAGCACCTAGCTACTTTGGGAATTGAACCTAATATCCGGTACTCTTTGCGAGCAAATGATCGGAACCTTCCGTATAGTGGGAATCGAACCCACGATCTTTCTGACCAGACTCGGCCGATGCACCAAAAAGGCGTTGTCACGTCATGGACAACTAGATTTACTACTAACTATCAATTCGGGGGAAACAATAGGGATCATCGATACAATCAACACATTTTATATCGCAAAAGAATATTCTGTTGCTACTAACCTTTCTTTGACTTTCGATCTCTCTCTCTCTCTCTCTCTCTCTCTCTCTCTCTCTCTCTCTCTTTCTCTCTCGGGTTGCCGTGTGGTCCTTGCTAGGAGAGGACTGGCTCTCTCTCTCTCTACTCTCTCCTTAGGGCTTTCCTTTTTCGATTACTTGCAAAGGACTGGGCGGCACGAATCACAACACCGATTGGTTAACGGATTTTATTTTTAAGCAACTAATGAACTTGATACAAAGCCACAAACACTGATCTGATTACAATCAAATTCGCACTGGAAACTCAACTAAATTTCTGCACTAAGATTCTGCTTAAATTCTGCTTAAATTCTGCGCTAAGATTCTGCACTAAAAACTTGCACTAATCTAATTGATACTGGAAGCTGTGCTAATATTCTGCACTCTCTGATTAGAGAGTCTCCTTTTATTTCATTTTCGCGGGGGTGGTTCCTATCCCTGTTCCGGTGGGGGCGACCAATGGTCAAGCTTGATTCTTCGTCCTAGGTGGGGTCCAGCTTGACGTTTTGCAAAGGGGGGGAAGAAGATGCCTTGATCTAGTTTTTGATGGCACGTGCATCGCTGAGGTCTTCGCGGAACTTCCGGCCTCTCGCATCGATGACACGTCGTTATTGCGTCCCATAGAGTGTGATGAAGTTATGATCTGTTGAAGGCTCCTTGAAGTGTTTTGCTTTCCGTTTCGTTCGTCGCTGCGTAGGAGAGTGTTTGTTCCTGTTTGGGATTTGATCTGTCCGGGCTGTTACATGATTGCTTATCCTCTATCTCTCCATGAGAATTTATTTATCGCTCGCTCGCACGCGCATACCTCTATTACTTCTATGAATACGGCTGCGTAGGAATTTTCAAGACGTAACAATGTATCCGCATACAAAAGTAATCATCCACCCAGACTACTTTTCCATCTCTTACTACAATAGTAGGGAAATGCAGAGGCGAGAATATGCACGTGACTGATGCGCGTTGCACGTCTTGTATTATTTCCCGATAGCGAGACGTCGAAGGGTAATAATAAATCGCTACCGCGCCGACACACCGCATCGCGCGAGAATGGTCTTAAATCCTTGGCTCTTACACCTGTAAGTAAGAGACCCACGAATACACGTGCTCGTGCGCGATGGATACGTATGTATGTATGCCTATCGTGCGTGCGCAAGGTTGTCCTTGCGGGATCGTCGACCTTTATACCAACGGGATTCCGTCGTCGGCTCTGCCTCCCGAGTCTTCCGACTTTATCGAGCGTCTACCGAGACTTTTCTCTTCGCCGACTTTAGCGTAAACGTTATCTAGCCCAATTGTCTGAACGCGGCTAAATATCGCGCGATAATATTTATTATTTATTGTTAGTAACTCTCTGTAGACATAAGTGGTAGTATTATGAGAGGTTTCTTGTATCTTGTGCAATGAAACACTTCTATGAAAGTAAATAGTTATTATTTCAATCTATTACACATATAAACATGTAAATTATAACGATATTCTGTCGTTATTCTCCTGAGACTTTCGGTGTAAACCAGCATTTTCGACAAGTCGTTGCCATAATACCCTATACAAGGGTTACTTGTCGTGATTGTGACAAAAATGTAGCTGGCTTAGAATAACATGAATACACCTGGTCTTAGATTTATTAACAAATTTCTCTCATTAAAATATAACTTTACGAAAAGTCCCCGGCACTCCCCAAAATGAACAAATCATCAGTTACTGGGTTATGACACTGCAAAACGAAGAGCACGCGTGTTATAATTTGGTGATCTCTTTTACTGGAAACACCATAATTTGTAAGTGAAATAACTTTTATTTGAAAATGAAAATCTATTTAAATTCTCACTAACACCACTTGATGTTCATTATCTAAGAGATAGTCTCTGCCTGGAAGAGTATGAGTAAAATATAGCGACATTTAGAATGCCATTCAATCTCAATTATCTCGTAACCTATTAGGTTTTGGTTCGAATTTGTAGTATACTTTTGTATAGATTATACTTCGATCTACAAAACACTGCTATAGCAGTATGGGCTAAAAATTTATAAATACCATAAGGATGACCGTTTTAGAACGTTAAAACCGTACGGTAGATTTAATGTTAAAAGTGGCTTCAAAGAATA
The DNA here is from genome assembly GCA_963678675.1 of Xiphydria camelus. Classification (NCBI taxonomy): domain Eukaryota; kingdom Metazoa; phylum Arthropoda; class Insecta; order Hymenoptera; family Xiphydriidae; genus Xiphydria; species Xiphydria camelus. The sequence goes on from OY783191.1 coordinate 10,338,122, forward strand.
TAACATTTTATGTAGAACAGTTATAAAGTAACGAAAAGTCCTTCTTAATATTGAAGATAATAGCTACAAGCATATTTACAATTGATTGAAAAGTTTGTGCAGGTACGACTTATACTAACCCATTGGATAACTTCGATGGAAACTTCTATCTTAGTGGAAAAGTTTTTCCTTCCACAAAATGTAGCAAATCGTACGACATATTTTCGAAGACGACCAAGCTATATAAATTCTAGGCGCCCCAGCAAGTATTTGTGTATAGAAATATTCACCAACGACCGGTACATCCTTATAGTTTTCTGCTTCTTACTAATGAGTTATAAGTGATCTGATAAAAATATTATCAAAGAAACCTTTTTTTAGCAATTTAGCGTGATTTTGAACGTGACTGAAACGAGATTTCCGGTGACATAAATTTCCCCTACGAAAAGATCTTCCTAAGGTTCATCCTTTCGGTGGAAGCTTTAGCTCATGCTTCGTCTCAAACTCGATGTTAATTGGTTAAAATAGAGTTTAAAGCAGTCGAATCCAACCGCTTATTGTTAGTCGACCGAAATACCGGGCCTAAAAGTCATCATTTTGTAATACTCGACGCAGCGAAACGACCGTCGGCGTCGGTAGAAAACAGTGTTGACGTCAGTCTTTATCGCTTTCCTATAACTTTCCTATTGAAAGTTCCTACCACTCGGCCGCTTATCAGTCTGAGGAACACTCGTGATGAAGGAGAGCGAAGTTTAGGCTTCGCTAGTGACGCCTATTCGCACGACCGACAGTGACGTGGGTATGTAAGCATATACGAGTATATGAGTCGTCTAGAATCAAAACTCACATTCTCCAAAATCGTGAATTTTTAGTTAAGAGTACCATCTATCAGCACTATCTGAATCCTATAACTTGATATATTTATTGAGATCAAAACTACCATTCTCCCTGCATAAAAAGGTAGCAAAGTTTGACGTTGGAGTCAAAACTCACATTAGCCTTTGGAAAATGTGAGTATTGAAACCAACCAATCACGACGATCTGTTTCGAGGCAAACAGCATATTATTTTATGTTGTTCGCGTTAGTTCTGCTAGTTTCTAGGTGAAGATTGCATGTGTGACTGTTGAATAATAATAATAATGGAAGTTCATGTGACTCCAGTAACTACAGGTACCAGAAAACGACAGAGAAACGTTAATAATTGGAAAAAATAAAGCTAAAACTGGAAGGTTAGTAGTTTGTTATTTCTTTCATTTTTATTTGATATTTTTTGGCGCTACCTATGCTTGCAAAACATTTGCATTACCTACTTCTTTACAAAAACTTTATTGCATAATACCTATTAGCTTTGTGTTATTCTTTACAGATACAAACCTATTAATTTACCCGGATATCCTTCCTGTAACCATGAAAAGGGATAATTAACAAAAAAAATCAGAAAAATTGAAACGATAACGAATCCTAAGCAATTACTTAATGTAGTCTCAAAAAGCGCTACTATAACAAATCTAGGGAAAGATGTCAAAATTTTGAATTTTAAAGAATCATTATCAGGAATTATGAAAAAGCCTGCAAATTGGCATTTCCAGATATCCAATGCAAACGTATTTTGATAAAATTGAACGCCTCACGAAATAATGTATTCGTAAGAGGAGAATATTTTTATAGGAACGATATTGGAAAGTATCAATCATTGTTTTTACATAACAAAAACCCAACAGATATAAAACCACTTACTGTAACAGAAAGTAATAATATTGCTAGTAAGAAAAAAACAATTAGTTATAAAGCTTATCGAGATACATTATGGAATCAACTGGAAAGAGACTGAAGAACTCGATTTCTTTAAGAAGTGTTTACTGGAAGGTAGTGATGAACCTCATGAAGCAAATGAAATATGTGAGCCTACAGAGGAAGATGCAGATTTAAAAACCTAATTTCAATTTGTGTTGCTACCCACACTATTTTATCACTTTTATAGTATAAATTACTTCGAAATAAAGGCATTTATTCACACTGACTCTTTTAGTACTTCTTACAGCTTATAAAGACTTGTTTGAACATTTTTTTCAGTTCACCGAAACAGGGTAAGGTAATAGCTTGCCTAAGGCTTAATCTCCGATTACTAAAACATTCTAAAAAGCTTTTATGTTTCCGAATAAAGCACACTATAAGAGTATTTTAACCACTCTATAGAGTACGTATAGCTGCTAAACCATACTACGGTATCAAAACTCACAAAATCCACTTGCTAAATTGTCAAAACTTACATTATCCATAAATGAGAGTCAAAACCCACATTATCCAAACTTGAGTATTTTTTTCTAAGGTTATGGATCTATTTATTGTGGTTTTCCACATGTCTACTTATTTTGAAGTAAACATTTCATTCAGGCATACCACCAGAATATTTTTCAGATAAAAGGTTGTTTCCAAACTAGTTTTTCTGTTATATCCAAAGAAGCAGATTTTGGAGAATGTGAGTTTTGATTCTAGACGACTCATATGTACATCAACGTACGACGGTGGCAATATCCCAGCTAGCAAAGTAGTTCTATAAATTTAGAGTAATAGGAGTTTTATATGCTGTTAATGTTTTATAGTTGTATCTATAGAGCACTGAATTGTTGCATTAATGTGGCACGTGAGACTATTTTGCCTTCAGAAACTGAATTGTTTTTTAAATTTGTTGCAAGAACGTTCTTAGAGCATAATTTATAGAGTATTTATAAGATGACTGCTAATGTAGCCCTATAAGAGTATACAGTAACACAATTTTACAGCAACGGTGCTTATAGATTCAAATTACTGTAAAATCGATGCAAAATAGTGCCTTATAGAATTATACCATCTCCTTTGACACTTATAAAATTATTCCGTAATGTCGCTTATAGTTTCTTTATAGAACTATTGTGTAAGGAGTTGCTAAGTTACAATTTTGCTGCGGAGAACAAATTACAAATATGGAAGCTGCTATCGAATTTAAGAGGAAAAGCTCTATAAGGCAGTTATAGAGAATTATAATACAGTTGTTATAAAATCATTATAGAGTAAATAAGTATTAATACAAGCCTTTATGTTCCATAAAAAGACGCTATAGAACTACCACATACCATAACCACATTTTATTTGATGCCATGTTTTAAGAGTTTATTTTGTTGTGTTGGGTGTGAGTTTTGTGCAATTGCAATATTTTTAATATATACCTACAATATAAATAGGTGAAATGATATCAATAGTATGGATTATGTTTAGTTTCTGGCTATTTTATATACAGTTGGTTGCTAAATTCATCAATTTAGAAAACATTTTTTTTTATTAAATTTCTAGCATCATAGGAAATATAAGGTAAACTGAGGGCGCGTCAAAAAATTACTATAATGTACTATATATTTCACGATGAAGGTTTTTCCGCATTAAAATTTACTGTTCCCTGATGGACTCTATACAAACCAACTAACAATAAGCAATTCGTAATGATGTGAGTACTCTTATGCAGGTTGATTAGGACCATCTTGGTTCTTGGTCTATCCATATTATTTCTGACGTGTGCAGCGTTGGATGCGATACAAAAACATTTTGTTTTTAAAAGACACAATTAAACGATTTTAAAGTTCTCTAAATACGACACCATGCACATAGGAGCGTTCAGCAGATGAGGACTCGAGGACACCGACCGATCAACGAAGTTAAGCAGCAAAAAGTGCGAATAGTAGTTGGATGGGTGACCGCTCACGAGTATTCAGGTATAAGCATTTATTTCGTCCTCTGGTGTCGATCGAGGAATTACAGGTAATGTTTGCCTAAAATCTCCTGCAAGCAATATTAATGCGTTCCCAAATGGTCTGATGTTTCCACGCAAATCTTGCAATGATCGGTCAAGAGCCTCGAGCGATTTTTTTGGGCGCCATTGTGCATTTATCCCAAACAATAAGTTTGCATTTCTGCAATTCTTTTCCCATGCCGGATGCTTTTGAAATATGGCACGTGGAAGTTTCAATGAATTGCATATTCAATGGCAATTTCAAAGCGGAATGAACAGTTCTTCCACCTGGTAGCAATGTCGCAGCTATTCCTGACGATACAGGAGCTGTCGTTTTGGGATCGAATTGCTGCCAGAATCAATCTAATTAGGAACGTTTCACCAGTTTCTCCTCGCACATCTAAGCAGAAGATTTATCCAACCCCGTTATTGACAGTTTGCATTATTTGATCGTAAATGCTTTTTTGTCACTCAGTGCCAAATACTCGGTTTTATGGGCATCCTCGACGCATGTGAAATGACGTTTTACGCACTAATGTGTGAAAGGTTGCGCAGTGCGTGAAATAACCTGCGCAGTGCGTGAAATAACCTCACAGTGCGTGAAATAAAAGTGGCACACTCGAGATGATATCACTGCGATTATTACTTGAAGTTGGCAGTCAGTGTGTCCAACGCCACGCATTCGCAGCACAACTCTACGCAGCTGACGCAAAGGCAACCTAACCTAACTTAACCCATTCACTGCCGCTGTCGCTTATAAGCGTCAGCGGATGAGTTGCGCGGGTGCCGCTGACGCTTATAAGCGTTCTATTCCATTTAGACTTGAACTGGGCACTGCGATTACATGTGTATGTGTAGGCTGGCACTTGAGTAAAGGTACTTTGACGTAAACGTGCACGTGGTTCGGAATTTTGACCATTTTTACATATTTTGTTAATGTTAGAATTATTAACTTGAAGTTGGCATGGGGCAAAATGTATCTAAATTAGAGCGGCAGTGAATGTGTTAAAGTTCTTTGTTTGTTTGTTTATTTCTTTTTACTTTAAAAATACTTTTTTGTAATATGGGGGGGGGGTTCCGCCCCCCAACCCACTGTCAACCCCCCCGCCAACCACCCGCCCCGAATACCCCGCCCCGAACCCTGTCAACCTCGTATTTGACACTTACAAGGAGAGTATTCGAGGTGTACCTCACCGATTTTCTTCATTCTGCGATATGTTGTAGTATATCAAAAAACATTAGACACGTATTTTTTTTGTACGTGCTAATTCGGTCATTTAAGGGGTGAAAATCACCCCTAAACTTGACCCCCTAAAACCAATTTTCTACGATTTCTCAAAAACTACGTTTAATTTCTTAATGAAACAAATTGAATATTATTCCTTATCGAATATTCAATTTGTTTCATTAAGAAATTCAACGTAGTTTTTGAGAAATCGTAGAAAATTGGTTTTTTGGGGTCAAGTTTAGGGGTGATTCTCACCCCTTAGGTAAATGACCGAATTAGCACGTACAAAAAAATACGTGTCTAATGTTTTTTGATATACTACAACATATCGCAGAATGAAGAAAATCGGTGAGGTACACCTCGAATACTCTCCTTGTTAATGACAAAAATAGAATTCATCATTCGGGCGTTCGCGCCGTTTTTAACTCGTGTGGTTGCCGCACTCGCTTCGCTCGTACGGTAAACTTCACATTCGTTAAAAACGGCGCTTCACGCCCTCATAACGAAAATAACTATTTGCTCAAGAGTTAGCTTAGGAATATTTAATTCCAAATACGACAAAAGATCACTCGTGTTGTAATTTTGTTCACGACGCAATTCTACATCGAACGAAGCAGCAGCATATCGATTCGGTGATGGCATTCCCAATTGGTTGAAGACTTTGTTCGCAATTTCTAAGCACAAATATTTAATCATTATCAACGCTTCGTTGTAGATTTGTGCTGTGAAATCCATGTTCATATTTGAATTTTCCTTACATATTCGACGGAAAATATCTTCAGCCATGTGTGTGTGTGTGCGATTTATATTTCTCCTATAACTCTGTTGGAGATGAAGGAAAGCAGGCGGTCAATATGATTGCATACAAAATGCACGAATTTGATTTGGATGTGACGTGTGGCACGCGTTATTAATGCATACGTCCCAGTGTCGGTCGTTTTCCAATACATTCACAATCAGAGCTATTGACACTGGGAAATTCCCGAGTCTCGTACCTAACGGGTATGAGTAGCGGTTGCTAGTCTCAGACCATTAACCCGTTCCTGGCCAAAACTACTTTCCGTCGATAAAATTTTGTAAGCTCGGACAGCGCTTCACGCGTAAACAATGGTGGAGGGGGAACCAGAGACAAAGCGACTGCATTCTACATAGTCTTACCTTTTCTCTACCACGCTACGCAGTCTGCTCGCTTTGTTGGAACGGCGGCTACAGAGTTTTAAAGAAGGCGTGTTTTCGGATCGCGAATACGACTCATAGCCATTAATGGGTTAAGATGGATCAGGTTACCCCGAATTATGGTTTGATCCTTTGTACCTGGATGAGCCAGGTGTCAGGTTTTCCCGATCGGTCATCTATTGGGGTTCGTCATTTCTTCTCCTTCCAAAGCTGATTCAGTATTCCAAGCATAGCGGTATCTCTGTATTAGAGTGGATGCTGTGGGAAATGGCTCATTCCGACCCGTCTAGTAATTAACCTTCCGGGAGAGGTGCGGGACTGCGAGTGCACATTCGTAGTCTACGTTCGCGGCAACATACCGGCCACCTCGATATTGCGACTGATGGCGAGATTAACTTTAGATTAGTGCATTACTTAGATCGCGCGATGATAATGAACGGTAAGAAACGATATGTAGAAGTCCCTTTGCGACGGAACAGTCTGGTTAAATGGAAAAGAAAGAAAAGAGAAAGCGTATGTGTATCATATTTCAGTTACCACAAACTTATTGTTTCTCTAATAAATTCTGAAGAAATAAACACAACTGAATAAAATGTCATGGTATTACTATTGTTGATTACTTGTTTCGTTTTCTTTTCTACCCATCAGTATCGAAGTTTCACTTCTTCTGCGCGTGGCGGCCACGCGACCGTTTTTTTTTTGGTGTTCCATTATCTGTGCAGATATAGAGATTGTTTAAAAGCATGTTTTTACCTATCACAGCTGTGTGGCATCTAGCTTTCCCCTCGCGACTTCGTCCGCGTGATTAACGAAATAATCTCATTCCCTATTTTACCCCCTTAAGGGAGTAGATATATAAATAGGTATTAGGGGTATATAAAAAAAACGCGCGCGTTCGAATGAAATGTCGTGTCAACATTTCAAAGCAATCGGTGAAGAACTTTCGAAGATTTAAGATAAATTTTTATTTATTTTCCCCCTTAAGGGAGTAGGTATATAAATATAAAAATACGCGTATTCAAATGCAGCGTTGTGTCAAAATTTCAAAGCAATCGGTGAAGAACTTTCAGAGATTTAAGATTTTGGACAAACGAATATTTACATTTTTATTTATTTCCCCCATTAAGGGAGTAGGTATATAAATAGTAGGTATATAAAAACACGCTCGTATTCGACTGCAACGTTGTGTCAAAATTTTAAAGCAATCGGTGAAGAACTTTTGGAGATTTTGTACAAACGAACACGTTACCCCAGGTAGCACAACTAGTTTCCATATTGTGATCAAGAAGTGTACTTTGAAATCTTGCCTAGATCTCTCCTCTCAATGTCCGAATAAGTATCATTTATAGTAAACTAGTTGAAGACTAATAAAAGTTTCCTAAAAGTACACTAGTTGTAGCGAATCACTTAAATGCATGATATGACTTCCTTTTGAGCTTTCAAAAGGAGTGCGTCGTCAGGCTGTTTAATTCTGCTATATAAGTAGTAACCATGCACAAGTACGCAAGAAGTATCCTAGCACTAGGTAACTTTTAGGTGTCTCTCTAAAGGTGCGTATACATCTGCGAGCTGAGCGTAAGCTGAGCGTGAGCCGAGCGGCTCACGAGTCACTCATGAGCTGCTCGTGAGCCATCCATTTAAATGAATGCTTCCAAGGAACTTCCAACGCCAGCTAGATACATCTGCGAGCCGAGCGGCTCGCGCTCGCTTGATTGGGACGTGGTTTAGAGCGCTGAACTAACGGCTTTGAGCCACTCGTGAGCCGCTCACTGCGATCCGCCTCCCGTGGCTCACTGTGAGCGGCTCACGAGTCACTCATGGTGATTCGTCTCCTGTCGGTTTTTCTGGTGAACGCAAAGGCCGAAATTTGTATATTCATTTGACACTAAAGACAATGCTTATTTTGCTACTTCAAATTGTTGCAGTGCCTTAATAATTTTCTTCCTTATGAGACGAATGAAAATAATTACCGAATTTTTTTAACATTATTTAACAAATCTATGAAGTAGTCCTATACTTTTTGCAACTATTATGATGATGGAGTTACCAAAATGGGTTCGATTTGGTGCTTCGTCAAATATTGTAATTGTCGATGTGAAGCGCAACAACCTAATTGTCACTGTAGATTTGAATACTTTGCTATCATTCGAAAGCTAGTTAATGACAGCATATACATAGCAGAAGTTGATAATTAGATACAACAGCTCCGGCTTTTTCCACAAATGTCATCAAATAAATAATGTAAAGGCCATCCCAATTAGCAGTCTTATTACACCTTGTGTATACATTAATCTCAATAATGAACTATATGTGGTTCATCCTATTAACATTAAGGAATTAGAATAAATAAAATGTACCTAATATATAAATATTGTCTTCTACTGTTCAATGTAGTTTTCATTTTTATTCTATTATTTTCTTGAAAATTGTAATGTACAAAAAACTATGATACTTCAATTCACCGTATATTATTTATTGAAGGGGTTTTTTCTCTTAAAAAATTTGATGAAATACATTTTCCTCTTTTATAATGCATGCAAGTATTAAATTCATTGACTTCTATTGTGAGAACGCAGGTGAACGACGTAAAGATAACGTACTTTTTTTATGTTGATATATTTGAGGAAAGTTATTACAAAAATCAATTCTTGTCACCTCTTCAATAAACTTATTAAATATTATCTGAAGATGTTAGGTTTAAGTATTCTTTCACACGTCGCTCTAGTCTACAGGTCTGGATTGCGAGGGGTCAAGTCACAGTATCTGTTTTTTAACAGAGATCCTTCGAATAAGCGTTAGTCTCAAGTGGGAAGCATTAATTTCAACAAGTGGCTCATGAGCGACTCGCGAGCGAGTCGCTCGGCTCCGCTCAGCTCACGCTCAGCTCGCAGATGTATACGCACCTTAATGTAGTAAAAGGTATTCTTCTACAGGTGCGCAAAAAGTATCCTAGCACTAGGTAACTTTTAGGTGTCTCTCTAATGTAGGAAAAGGTATTCTTTTGCAGGCGTGCAAAAAGTATCCTAGCACTAGGTAACTTTTAGGTGCCTATCTAGTGTAGCAAAAGGTGTTCTTCTGCAGGTGCGCAAAAAGTATCCCAGTACTAGGTAACTTTTAGGTGTCTCCCTAATGTAGGAAAAGGTATTCTTTTGCAGGCGTGCAAAAAATATCCTAGCACTAGGTAACTTTTAGGTGCCTATCTAATGTAGCAAAAGGTATTCTTCTGCAGGTGCGCAAAAAGTATCCTAGCACTAGGTAACTTTTAGGTGTCCTTCTAATGTAGGAAAAGGTATTCTTTTGCAGGTATACAAGAAATGTCCAAATTTTTATATAAGAATTAAAAATAGGAAAATAATTGTTTAGTAATATTTATTGAAATATAATAAACTAGATTAAATACACTTAATAACTACATTTAATAACTACACTTGATAAATGTAGAGTGGCGGGGCTAATTGATCTAAGTGCCAAAATTTCATCATTTCAGATTTTTTCTGCAAAATGATATATGCGCCAATGCCACTGCAGAACTATGTGATTTAAGTGCCAATGCGCAATGTGTTGAATGTTGGCTTAACCGTATTAAGAATAAAAATGTCAGTTTGGTTTCACTAATGGGCAGTTTTTCTTATTTTCCTGGGAAAAATGTTTTTGGCACTTAGATCAATTAGCCCTGCCACTCTACAAATACAGATTTATTATCACAGATCTCTGCGGCAACAACTTCGTATCATTCAAAACGGTTTTCCTTCTGTGATGTTTCAGTCTCTGCAGTGCTTCTGGTTGCCTTAGCAGCTCATGTCGCATGGCACGCATCTCTTCTTCCATGACCTGGAGTTTCCCTTGCATTCTTTTTTGTGTGTTGCTGCAAAAGTTCAAAATTTAAAAAATCATGATATTCGGTCGATTCTCGCAGTTTTCTTAGAAAAGTTTATTTATAAATAAAACATTGAATCACTTGTTTTAAAATAAAACGCGCGTCTACATTTCTAAACTATGCGCATTTTTAAGAAAAGTAAGGCAGGAAAAGAAAAGTACAGGAATCAAATATCCTAATAGCAAGAATTTTGTCAGAAATCACGCAGAGAGAGTGCAATACACGGAAAGAAAAAATCAAAAAAATTTATAGGGAAAGTTGGAAAAAAAATTACTGTGCTGTCCTGAATCGTGATGCTAACGTCCAGCCCAAAAAAAAGTCTAGTGCGCATGCGTATTTATTAGTGATGAGCACCTGAAAACTTCTGGTACTGGCACGGTAAAAATTTTGGGAAAAAGAAAGACTAGTGCGCATTCGTAGTTCTTACTGACAAGGAGAGGTCGCGAGCTTCGGAACAGACATTTTTATGATTTTTTTCTCTGTGAGTGGGGATTGACGCCCTTAAAAAACCTCAAAGTATTTTGTCTAAATACGCCTTAGAAATTAAAAAAAAACACATCAAAGAATTCCATGATTGGTATGTACAAGTTCCGAAAACCCGGTCTCAAGAACTCTCGCGTGGCTCATTGGGTAGCATGCGAATATATGTATATTCATTGATAAAATACAATGCTGTAAATTTTGGGGTAGCGTGCTGTTAGCGACTGTTTCGCTAAAAGTCTGGAATCGAACTGCCTCTCGTACGCCTTCCTGCCTCGAACGTACCCTCGATAAAGGGTAGGTATCAAGGTTAGATACCTACTCTTTACCCTCGGGTAGCGGGACAAAACGGTCAGGTAGTTGCCTTTATGAACCTTTACGAAAGTATTTCGCAGCACGAGAAAATTTCTAAGTTACAGAAATTTTACTGTGCTGTTCAAGAATTTTTGTTACGCAGTACAGTAAAAATTCTAGCATGCACAATAATTATTCCAGTGTAACTGTTAATTTTTCTTTCTTTCATCAAGAAAAATCCCGGAAAATGCCGCTTGCACCACGATTACAGTGTCAAGCACAGTAATTTTTCCTGATTTTTTCTTTCCGTGTATATTGTATGTATACAATACAATATATTGCTATCATTATATAACGATTGATTGGTTAAATGTGTACGACATTAACACTCGGATGCACGACGGTGTTCTGTCAGTCCATGCAAAAGCGTGGATTGCGTGGACTGACAGACCACCGTCGTGCATCCGAGTGTTAAAAAATAAACACAATTTGACTTACAGAATTTCTTGGAGAATCTCCATTTGCAAGTCGCCATTACTTGCATTTCGGACGTTTGTAGCATCAGCACGTTCCGTATGAAGACGTTTCCGTGAAGGTGGAGAGATATTTGCCAATGGACTCGAACTCGAATTTCCTCCTTGTTCACGTTCTTATTACTATCAAGCTCCATTAGTTTAAACGCACTACACTGTCTTTCAATTAAACTTAAGAACTGAATTTACACTGTCTTTAAATGAAACTTAAGAATTGGTGTAATAGCTATAGGTTAGTCTGTCCTCGAAAATGTTCATTTGTCAGCACTCTTCGAAGTCTCGAGGAAGAATACCTCTTACAGCCCCACGCAGAGCGTACGGAAATATACGTTATCGTATTCCGGAAAATTCTTAAGTCAGATTGAGAGGCGGGGGGGGGGGGGGGCTTGCTAGTGTCCTGCGTAGCCCGTTCCTTTGGGCCATATAATTTTTTGGTCAATGCTGGGACTCAGGTTGCGGCCTTTCAACTTACAATATTACTGGTAATTATATTGGATTCAAAGAGATATAGTAATTCCGTGATGTAGCCGTGGTTCACAATTAGATACACTGAGAGGTAGTTTTGAGGGAAATGTGTGGGACTGCGAACGCATTCGTAACCCCCATTCACCAAAACATACCGCCTGCCTCGCTGTTGCGACCGATGTACATATGATGTCTAGATTAGTGCGTTTTACTGAGGTTGCGATAATAGTGAGCCTCGCCGCGTGAGTGATAGTCGTACGGCGGCCTGGCGCTCCAGGCTCGCAAAATCGACACATGGCTTTGTATTGCCTGGCAAAGGCGATAGACGGTACGGCGTCTACGTACGGTAGAGAGCGGTGGAATAGGGCAGAGTTGAGAGCGGTGTATTAGAGCAGGGTCGAGAGCGCTGTATGAGTGAGTCACGGTCGGAAGCGATGGAGTGTGTGGGTTTCGTTACGGACGTCGTGTCGGGCGCGCGATTTTAGTACCCTCAGCATAAAAGTTTCACTTCAACAAAAATTTACACCCATTGATGAAAATTATTGACCGTTTGATACTTTAGTTATAACTAATTTCTGCTTCTCGGTGTTCGGAAATAGCGCGTCGAGTAGATGCGGCAACGTCGTGTCAGTGGAGTGGGTTCAAGCGTGCATTTCAGATCTCGTTTTCCCCACGATACACTCAAACGTTTGAGTGTGCCGTGGTTTTCTCTACTGGGCCACGAGCCCATTGATAATATGCGTTGCCACACATAAAAAACGCTAGTCAAAGGAGGCACATTATTTGAATAATAAGTGAAAAATAATCAAAATAATCGACTAATTCTTATGGTCATAAATTTTATAATTCACAAAGAGAATTTTCAATTATAAATCATAGTTTTTTAATGACTTTTTTTACGGACACTCAACGATCACTTTGGAGAGTGACCATACTACTTTATTAAGCGAGAACCCGTGTATCGTACTGAATTTAGATTTAGTACATTTAAGAAACGTGCACTTTTTACGTACACTGAACATGCACGTACAATAAATCAAACATAGGTCTATGTTAATCAAGTGGAGAAAGTAAATGGAAATCGTCTGTTTTAGGCCTAAATATGTACGTATAGTAGATATCTTGTAAATACAAAATGATATTATGTACCTACAATTGTACTCTTTCTTCACTGATAAAAATGGAGTTGCATGGAATAATACGGTGTCCAATTATATATAATACCTACAATAGATATGTGTAATAAAGATTCAGTTACATATTTATTTATACATAATTGTATGGCGCTATGAAGAAATTTGGGATAATTTGAGACCTTTGGAGATACGTGTATTGAATATTACATTTTTTCTCGAATTATGGTAGATACGTGTCTTTGATTATTTACCGAAATGGTATTATAGTTTAAGAAATCGCCCTATAAAATCATTTTTTGAAATTAAATTTTTTTATCTGTCTGCCTAGAAACACGATCACAATTTTCTCTGATGGTTGCACCTACCAAAATCGTAATGCGACTTTAGCAAACTCTTTACTTGCTCTTTTCTATTACCATGATGTCAAGATTATCTAAAAATCTTTGATAAAAGGTCATATAAACATTGAATGTGATGCGTAAACGCAATCATCGAGAAAAAGTTGAAGAACAAGACTAGGTATCTCAATTCCTAATGACTATCACCAAATCACAATGGAAGCTCGAGGGAATCCTAAACTATTTGAAGTGGTGTCTCCAACTTTAGAGTTTTTTTTATAACTTCAATGTTGATCTTGTCTACGAATCCATCCGTCCCGGAAAGAAATCCGCAGAACCTACTGTCATTGATATTCGAGTTCTAAAATACGAGAAAGGAGAGATCCAGTATAAACTTAATTTTGAGCACAATTTTTTTACGCCTTTGCCACAGCGCCCTAACAAATCTATTAAGAAACTTGAAAAATTTCCAAAATTACATACCTACTGGAAAACTTCCAATTACTTACCTATAAAACCTTCGGCGAGCCTCGTCCCCTCACTATGCCTCATGCTACGACCTAAACACAGTCTTAATAATCCGACGATTTCAGCCGCGAATGATATATACTATTTTTCCTCACGAATGCCCATTTCTCAAAACAAAACAAAAAGAAGTATACACGGCTCACATTTCACGTTGCGTTTATCAGTTTGGAAAAAGGATCCACTTCGGACTAAACAATCTTTTGACAGCCTGCGGACTCTCGGTCGGTGTCTCGCAGGAAAAACGCTATCTTACGATCTAAAAATAGGCTGGAAAAGGCCTCGAAATGGGCATGAGTGAGGAAAAATAGATTTTTAAAACTGAGATAAATGAGAAATCGTAAATGGCGTTTTTTTAGATACATCTTCAAGACGTAGGTTAAAATCATTCGATTTAAGCTGTGGTATGCAAAGATCGAAGATTTTTTGAATTAACAATTTTCTGTTATTTCTATCATGATATCCGTGTCCGATACTTTCGTGGAAAGCATTTCCACAAAACATAAACTTCATTCTTTCATAATTTCCGAGAATTACGGGAGAAAACTGATTTTTATTCTCAAATGATCCCTAGGCACTTCACCTGCAATATGATCACACATTTGGATGTGAAATTTTCTGCTCGATCCATTTCAAATGTAAAAATAAGACTTTTCATTAGAATTTTTCAAGTTCTTGAAATTATTCCTAATCATGACCCTAAAGTCTAGGTTGAGGTTACCAGCGGATGTGCTTTTCTGAATCCTGCAACTTTTGTGTTTAACATTTTTTTCTACAGCTTTATTCTTCCAAGTCATTTAAGGGGTCCGATCTTTTTAGAACACCCGCTACAGGGTGTATATATCGAACCGAATCGACTGATGACAGAAACTCTATATTGTACGTATATACGTATGTACGTGTATTCCCAGAAGCATGCTACTAATTATGCATAATTTATTATTACTCTATATCAATACTGAATACTAGTATATTAGGATGTTGCATTGAAAGCCGCTGTTCTCCTGTAATGGCTCTAACTACTTATGTCGTGCACAGCGACTAATTCTTCTCGTACCACTTTAAATTATGGACATTTTTCATTAAATTCAGTCATTAAACTGATATTTTTGGTTAATATAAGTCTATCTCTATAAGCAAAGAAAATGGAACGTGATAAGTTGTTTTTTCGATGTGTGCTTCTACACTACTTTGATTTTAAAAAAAGTGCTGCTGCAGCTCCTCAATTACTTGTGCAAACTTATGCTGAATCTGTTCCATCAGAAATAGTATGTAGAGACTGGTTTCGTTGTTTCAAAAGTGGAAATTGATATTCACGACAAACACAACGGCCAGGTCGAACAAAGAAATTCGAAGATGAACAACTGCAAGCTCTATTGGAAGAAAACCCTACTGAAATGCTCAAAAAATTTGCTCAACAGCTTCAAGTCGATAAATCTACAATTTCACGATGTTTACATGCCATGAGAAAGATTGAAAAAGAAGGAAAGTGGCTGCCACATGAATTGACCGAAAATGCCATTAATAATCGTCTGAACATCTCGATTTCTTTGCTTGCAAAGCGTAAAGAGAAAAGTTTTTTATGCGGTATCGTAACCGGTAATGAGAAATGGATCTATTTCGACAACCCGAAACGCAAAAAATCATAGGTTGATCCTGGCCAACCATCAACGTCGATACCAAAACGAAACATCTACGGTCACAAAACAATACTTTCAATTTGGTGAGATATGTGGAAGGTGCCGTTTATTATGAGTTGTTGAAACCAAATGAAGCAATTGCTGCTGAATGTGATTGTTACGGGGAAATAGTTTCAGTTGACTTTTTAAAAACGGAGGCACTGGCTATACCTGAGTATAGTCAGTGCTACTTTATTTCCTTTCTTTTACTAACAATAAGTACAATATTATCACTATTTCTATGAGTCTGTCACAATATGGCACGTATGTTGTATTGTGAAGAGGAGGACTCTCGAAGCAGAACTGCTGCTCTAGCTATTTGGGTCGGTTTATATAGGTCATTTGGAGTGAGATAATGAGATGTTTATCTACGCTTAACAGTGATCAACAACAAGTGGAGCGTTTAAATGATAATTTGATGCAAAAACGACCATCAATTGCATGAAATCGCCGAAAAGTGATTCTCCTTTACAACGTTCGGCCTCGTGTTACTTGAGCCGCGAAAGAAACATTGATGATGCTTGAAGGGAAGTTCTCCCACACCCAGCGTATTCTCCAGATCTGCCCCCGAGTGATTATTATCATTTATTTAGATCAATGCAGCACGACTTGTAGATACACACTTCCATAATTACCAAGAAGTCAAAAATTGGGTTGCTGAGTGGATTAGCTCAAAAAGTGGATAATTCTTTCGTCGTGGAATTCATCTTCTGCCAGAAAAGTTGGAAAAAGCTATAGCTTCCGAGGGCAAATACTTAAATTGAGGAAAAACCAGCAGCTTTGAATGCAACCCCCTAATGAGTTTAATGTTTACAAGAAATCATACATTTTATACACGAAACTCATCAAATTCAAAACTTATCTCAGCCTAAAAATATGATTTTAAAGAAAACACTGCAATTTAGTGTATAATCTATTTTACAACGGGGCTTCTCTTTGGTAATATTGTATTTTATTAAAAAGTTTTCGTGTTTTTGTGTTTAACATTATTGACACGGCATAAATACTGCTATACGTATTACGCATTTTTACCTTACTGTATCGAATATTAGGAATTGGCTGTATTTTAAAGATTTTTATTGGTCTAGAAATATATTATTATTATAATGTATTATATTATCAAGAATCGTGAATCCAAAATGACGAAAATTTTGTTTTCTTTTTTTCCAATGAAATGTCATTTATTATTTCTATTATATTACATACATTCAACTCTTGCTCTCGTATCGGTCCCACTATTCCAACTACGCAATACAGCTCCATTCGCGTTTCGCCTCGCCGTCATTATTGTTCTATCGATATACGTCCACGCAGACACGTGCGGGCCCGCAGATGGGACTACTAGGTTATTTCCGTCGACATTCGTCACTCGAGCCTGGAGGCCCGAGTCACGAACCCTCCACCGCACGACTCGCGGCGACCCGTCCCGCGACCCGACCCTAGTGAGTTCGGCACATTGGGCACGCCTCGGGGATTTCTGTTGCTCTAGAAATAGGAAACCGCGCGCGCGACAGCATTAGCGAGGATAAGCGGGAGTGAAACTAATGGCGCTAGATTTCTCATTAGTCTGTCGTGCCAGGAAGAGTCGCTACGCTTTATTTTGCCCCAGTGTGCCTGTGGTTTTATGAGCGGTCCGCTCGTGCCGTTTCTTGTCGACTGTTTGGCACCCGTTGCAGCGAACTCCGGTGACCTCTTTTTCTCCGCCTTTCAATGTCAATGATCGGTTGTAGGATATACGCAGCGTTCAATGGATACTCGCGCGAGAATTAAATTACTTGTTGAATGAATGGGATGGAAAAATTTACTGAGACGTTTGCAATGATTTTGGTAATTATACATTACAATCAAATTGAGACTGTGATGAGCTAATTCCTGCCCAGT
This sequence comes from Xiphydria camelus, assembly GCA_963678675.1. Classification (NCBI taxonomy): domain Eukaryota; kingdom Metazoa; phylum Arthropoda; class Insecta; order Hymenoptera; family Xiphydriidae; genus Xiphydria; species Xiphydria camelus. The sequence goes on from OY783191.1 coordinate 10,355,477, forward strand.
TAACAGAGTAATCGGTAAAAAGTAGGTACTATATTCTAACAGTTGGCAAACCTATACTATTCAACACTGCTGTTTTTGCAATTTCCATGACAGTGTGAATTTAGTGCGCAATGAATGTAAATGTGTATATTTTCATTCTAGTATACAGGGTCAGTTGCCTAAACGAAAATATATAGCCTAAAGCGAGTCATATCGGGCTATTTGACTGTTTTCCTCTTGCTTGGTCAAGTTTCTCTTTATAGTAAGGGCTATTACATTCATCCAGCAGTGGGAAAACAATAGAATAGTTCTACATATACATGTATTATTATGTATGTGAAGTTAGCGCCACCGTTTTGTATTTCTTTAAAAACAAATAGTATACCACATTGTGCTCGAGGTGTGCTATCGTGTGCCATCAAGCAAATCATTGTATCTTGAAAAATAAATGAAATATTTGAGAAGAAAACGATTTTTTTTCGCTGGCACTGCTTTTTTGTTTTTTTTTTTAAATTAAAATGTGTGCCGCATATTATTCGGCATACAAAATGGCGGTGTTAACTTCACATGCATAATATTAGTCCCTTCAGGTCATACACCGATTAAAAAAATTCTTAAGATAATACTTCTGCTGCCTGTAGTAGTTTAAAATTAATTTACATAACTTAACTTTCACTAAGTAATAATCAGGCCAAACAACAACAAGAATCAATAACGCAAATAACGATTTATTCGTCTGAAACCAAATATTTACGTTCCCATGCGTACTGCGTTGGAAGGTAAATTCTTCCATATTAACAATCATTTAGGCACTGATAATGCGAGCAAAACTTCAAACTGAAGGAGAAATCTACTTGTGACATTTTCAATCGTACAGCTATACACGCACGTCACTTAACTGTTGTATTAAAGTTGCGAAGTGTCCGTCAAGCGATAGAACGAGGTTTGAGTTATGGCCGTTGGATGTCACTAGCATTGTATATGCGTACACCAACATAAATATTTGGCTTACTCCTTCGCCCTCTTAATAGCAATTTTTATTTTATTTTTATACCTACTCTTGGATGTTTTTTTTTTCAAGGACTTTATGCACTTCAAAGCTCATTAATTTCATAACAAAGTAACTGCATTTGTAATTATCCATTGGCTATCATTGGCCGACATATTTTGAACACAAAATTGAATTAGCCAAACTTAGTAGTTCATGCTTCAAAAGGTACACTATTATATCTCGATCTCTATTGAAATCAATTATGATTTTTGTTCGTATAAAACGTAAATATTTCCCTGGAGAAACTTCACGTATAATATACTTTCGAAGTGTTTTTTATATTGTCCTTGCATCTTTTGGAAGAAATGAAAAGATCCTCCATGATGATGATGATTTTTGAATACCAATAAGACTCTATTAATTTGAATGTAATTCATATAGGATTAAATAGACGTATTTACCAATCCTTGTACAAAATCTTTTTTCATGTTGTGAGCATCATCATATTTTTTTACTTCTTCACTTCCTAATTGTGTCATCTGAATAAAGATCATTTGGATGTTCGTCATCGTTTATGAATTCTCCTTCTCATGGATATAGGTAGGTATATGAAAAATCGCTTACAGCGAAGAAACTAGAACTTTTCTCATTATATGAAGTCGGTTGCAGTGATTATAACAATTCACTTGTTTTTTCAAATTCTTCAATATTGCTTGATGGGAGCAACTTTGCTTTCTCAGCTTCAATACGTGCCACCGATGTATTAAGTTCAGTATGATGTTTATTCCTTTTTCGTCTACCCAAAAGAACGTGTAAATGTTTATAACAATTACCACCAGGTTGACGATTCCATTTACGCTTTCTTACTAAGTTTTCCTTGATACAAAGTTCAAGTGTTTCACTCGTCGTATTCGAAAACTAACTGACTCATGGTTATATTTCGCATTAGTCTCATTGAAGGATTTCCCCCTCCCATTATTTGCTACTCTTATTGCTCTTAGACATATGTATTTCCTAAAATGATCTGCATTTTATTAGCAGTGGATAGTGGCGAAATATATGTTTTTTTGTGTAGTAACTATAAACAGCTAGTATAAATCTAGAACTTTATTGTACTTGTGAAAGTAGTAAAATAATATTTCATTCCAAATGTATTCGGAAGTAGGTGCTAATTTGATGTTCTGCATTTACTATATCTCTAGTCTCTACAATTTAATCAAGAGTAGAATATTTTTTTCCATTTTATTACGGCCAGCATAGAATATCTTATTCTCGTCCATCGTTATAATTAAAATTGTAGTTAAAAATGACTTCTTTTAATTATTTTTATAAAAATAGCGCCTATTTTTCCATGCTACTACTAACTCATACATTAGCGGCAAAAATTAAGTTAATGAGGTATCCATTGAACACTTGTTTATTATATTGCCTAGCATTGCCGTTATGTAGTGGATATTTTTTTTCAAAAAGAGGATCCTAATAAGTGCTCTCCACAATAAATCTACATTGAATGATTCTTACCTGCTTATGATAGTGCAATTTGCCTTGAGCTGTCGGAGAATATCTGTAGAGAGCCTACAATATCTCATTTTAAGCATACTTTCAATTTACAAATATTTGCAAAATTGATATTTGGAATAGTTTTCGTTACTGTCATAATACGTTTATTGCCCACTTCTTTTTCAAAATCAGCTTTCTATGTTGGCTGAGCTGTGAACAAATTTGTTTCTTATATAAGTTTTGAGTACCTACTATAGATAGTATATTTTGATAACTCAAGATTCAGTATGAGTGTTCATTCGAGTTGATTGAACCTATAAACAAAAATTCATGGAATGAATCCAGTTTGGTTAATTTTTCTGAAGCGTTATATGTTTGATGCATTTGATTTACTTTATAAAATTTAAATATCTATGATTTGACTAAAGTCGGTGGTAGGAGAAAATGGGGCGGAACAGAAAAATATAAGGTTTTGGTAATAATTAAGTAACATGAAAATCGAAGGCCAACTCATCATTTCATTCCATCCTAATTTTGTCTACCTATTACGAAACGGCATAATTTTTACGCAATTTCAAACGACAACAATTGAAACAAATTAATGGAGAAAGAGATGCAGGAAATACAGACGCCTAATGAGTCCAGTAGAAAAACTATAATCGATTTCGTATATAATTGAAGATTGTTTATTTTTCAAAGTGATTGTCCGGATGCTGTGCGATCTAGAGGGGTTGCAGATCTCCTTGGGGTTGTAAGATCCCAGTACACTTATACGTGACGTGGTTTCTTTGCCGGTCGTATCGAAAGATGTGTTTCAATCTGCCGGCTAGTTCAATAGGAGAAAAAAAGACTACACTCTCTGACTCTACTACTGTTAATACCGTATGTTCCACGGCAAACCGCTCAAGTGCCGATACCTATGGCCGATACCTTGAAATTTGATTTCGGCAGTGTTTGCCGACGGTCGAGTCTTTGATAGTTAGAGTTGGCTTCAGAAGAGTGCGCTGCGTGAGAAGGAAAAGTGTGAAACGTCTGATTTTCCGATAGTTGTCAATTTGGGAAATTGAAGCGCCTAACCTCGAAATCGTGAATTTGTGAATAATGGTGAGTAATTTTTAGAAGTGATAAGAAATTATCGTTCGGGGTTTTTCGATAAAATTCCCCAAGTGTTTAAAAACCGGCATCCTATTTGCTATTAACTTTTGCTTCCCCTTTAACTGATATTAAGTGTTACTGCACAACGAGTAGGTTAGGAGATTTTCGTGAAGTCTTTGACAATCCGGTTTTTAAACTCTTGGGAAATTTCATCGAAGAATGATTATCTTTTATCACTTCTACAAATTACCCGCCATTAATTCATAAATTCACGATTTCGAAGTTAGGCGCTTCGATCTCCCCAATTGACAGCTATCGGGAAATCAGACGTTTCACATTTTTCGCTCTCACGCAGTGCACTCTTCTGAAGCCAACTCTATCAAAAACTCGACCGTCGGCGTCGGTAAACACTGTCGAAGTCAAATTTCAAGGTATCGGCCATAGGTATCGGCACTTGTGTGGTTTGCCGTGGGACATACGGTATATTGATGAACACAGAGAGATGGATACAGTTTTCTTTAAATTCTATCGTGACAATTTGCTTGGAGTGATCGATACTAAATTGGATGGTTAGTCTATGGTGACCTTGAATCGCTCTGCCCTGAGTCCTTGGTGGCTTGAATTGCACTGACCGCTAGGTCGCTTACTTCCCTAGAGGTAGCTCTGGATAACGATGGTGCCTTCCTTGATATTGTGAGTTCTAGAGTGCCATTTGTGCCGAGTATTGAGCTTGTTCACATATTCCTTATGCCACCGAGTCCAAAAGTCTTGTTTAAACTTTTGGATATGCTGCCATGTGGATAGTCTGTTGGTTGGGACAGAAAGAAGATCTGCCTCTGGAATGGTCTTTAGAGCGTTATCAATGAGAAGGTGCCCATGAGTGAGAACGATAGGATCATTGGGATCCGTGGATATAGACGTCAATGGGCACCAATTGAGGATTCGTTCAACTTCAGTGGTGAACGTATTGAACTCCTCGAATGTAAATAACTCGTCTCCGATAACGCGCTTTGTGTGGTGTTTGAACGATTTGACGCCTGCTTCCCACAGCCCGCCAAAGTTTGGAGCTTGTGGAGGGATGGAACGCCAGGTCGTCCCTTGATCGGCGAGCTTGTTGTGGATGCGGTATCGTTGTTGCTCATCGTTAAAGACAGCGTAGAGCTCCACCAGTTCGTTGTTCGCTTCGACGAAGTTTGTGCCATTGTCAAAGTAAATATTCCGTGGCTTTCCTCGCCTGACGGTAATGGCCATCACACACAACATTCCGTAAGGCCGTAAGACGTAAGCGTAAGCGAATAAACCAATCAGGATCAAGTATTCCGTTGTCCGTAACCCCACCACAACAGAATACTTGATCCTGATTGGTCTATTCGCTTACGCTTACGTCTTACGGCCTTACGGAATTTTGTGTGTGATAGCCTTAAATCGTGCCAATGTTCCCAAGAATCCTTCAGTGGTCAAATCGCTGACCACCTCTAGGTATACTGCTTTTATCACGAGACAGACAAATAATGGCACGTAAATCTTGATTCAGCTCCTATTGCGGAGTTTTCATTCCTTAATGAAGAATGACCCGCAATAGTCTATGCCGACGTTACTGAAGGGCCTCGCTTCGGATGTTATCACGTTAGGCAGATTTCCCATAACATAATCAACTGGACGAGGTGGGTCAGTCCGAAAGCAGCGAACACATTGGCGAATGGTCTTTCGAACTCAGTTACGCCCGTCGAAGAGCTAGGATTTCTGCCGCAGAACATAGAGCATAGTTTGCGCTCCAGCGTGATGATTTACGATGTGCTCGTGACGAACTAGTAGATCTGTAATGTGGTGACCCTTTGGTAGCACCATCGGATGTCGTTGAGAGTACGAGATACTGACATTTCTTAAACGGCCTCACACACGGAGCACGCCGCTCCCATCTATGAATGGATGCAGTGCTCTTAGTTGGCTACTTCGATGTATTCCTTCCTTTCTGAGCAGAGCCTTAAACTCATTTGGAAACGCTGCGGTCTGGACGCATCGAATGATTTGGTTGTTTACTATTTCGATTTCCTCGGCGGAGAGTGGTCCCTTGAAGTTGTTGTTTCGTTTGAAAGGAAGACAGCCACCGTGCGTTATAACTTCTGGATTGACGAGTAACGGTGTAGTAGCTCGTTGTTGTTAATGATGGTTACGAAACAACTTGTCTTCCGATGTTCCGGAATGACTGATGGAAATTGTAGGTTCAGCCTTGGCCATTCGGATTCTTCTTGTTGTAGCCACGAAGGTTCATTCTTCCAATTTAACTCCTGTGTGAATTCAAACGGGAGTTGGCCTCGAGGGAGTTGATCCGCAGGGTTGTCGGCCGCCCGCACATGTGTGCGCTGTTGTATGGTATCAACTTCTCCACGATGTAAGTGTAAATCAAACATTGCTCTGTGCGAACGAAATAAAAGGCAATTAGTACCTTGTACATAGCCGGTCTTACCGCCTGATATTACCATAGGACGATATGTTATGTAGCGGTTTGCAAACTTTAGAATGTACGCTATTGGACGGAGGCTCAAGGACGTTGTACGATTGGCTCTATCAATCGCCGGCAGACGTCAGTCATCATGGGAGAATTTTCCTAGGGTCTAAGTACCTAACAGACGAAAAAATATGGCAGGTGTCGTGTACGCGTCTTTGCATAGTACGCGTAACCATACTTTCTCGTTTGCTAGGTACTTAGGCTCCAGGGATCTTCTTCCGCGTCTGCCGATGATCGATAGAGCTAATCGTATGGCGTCCTTGGACCTCCGACCAAGAGCATATACCTGCGGTCAATGATTCTGATCAACTCACTTAAAATTCGCGATAAAGTATCGTCATCCAAAGCGGGTCGAACCGCTTAAAAAATTGGGAAAGTTCCCGACGTTACGTCTCAGCGTTACGAGAACATTCCCTAATTATATTATAGGAAAAAACAATGCAAATCCGTGAAGAAGTTCTGTAACCAATCGGGTAACCTTCCTATATCAGCACATTGGTCTTTCAGACTGACGATATCCCTTTAAAGCTTATTTCTCCGTAGCCGGAAACGCTAGCGCAATAATAGATTATAGAGAGTTTTTGGACTGCTAAACTGCACGTCCTGGTTTATGGTTATCGGTTATTGTGAGCATGCCCAGTAAAGAAAGATTTATTCCCCTAACGTTAACACAATCTTGTTGAAATTAGTTTTTGATCCTCAAAAAGGCGTTACGTATAACGTAAGCATAAAACCTAACCTTTTCAAGCGTAAATCGGTATTTTGTGTGAGTTTTGTGTTATTTTATGTGAGTTGTGTGTGTGATTTCTAACAAATACTTTGCACCAATTAAAAAAATGGAAAATTAATTAAATTATGTCATTAGAAGAGGTGATAATAGGGAGTTTTTGAGCTCCATAATTTTAGAACGTTAAACGTAAAACGTTATGTTGAGCATGCGCAGTAGCTTCATAATAACCGATTACGCTATTAAACGATAACGTGATACCTTATTAGACGGAGAATAGGGTACGCTAATAAGCGATAACGGAAATGCACTGTCGCTAGAGTGCGCCTAGGGAGTAGGGAGAAGGACCAGTGGCGTTAGAAGAAAGACCGAGTCTGGAGGTCTGGAGGAAAGCGGCACGTGCTTGACCTGCTCGACCGATAACAGTTGTTGCAAGTGAAATAAAGTGGCCGCGTCTCCGAGGGTCGCCGCTGCCGGGCTGCCTATACGAACGCGCCTTAGGCTGGCCGCATACTTACTACTATCGGATCCGATTGTCTGAAACGATTGTCGGATCCGGAAATCTGAAGTTCAAAATACTCTAAGTTTATATGACCCTACAGCACACTGCCGATCCGATGTCGGATCGGACGTCCGAGTCGGATGCAGGCCGGAGGCGTCCGACCGTCCTACCGACTATCGGAAGGCGCGTTCTCTACGATTGTTTTTATATACTACGCAGCAAACATACGATTGTGTTTCGGCAAGCGCAACAGCGCTTCGATCCAGTTTTTCAATTTCAGGGGGCACGGGCACCCTCTGCCCTTCGCTATCCTTGGACAAGTGACCACCGTACCCCTGCTTCGCTAGTCGCCTTCCAAGTCAGTCGTCTCAAGATCAGTTGTGGTGTGCGAGAGTCGACTTTTGAATGCAAACTGGTGTAATCATGTGTGTTCCGTCTCACGATAGATGGACATTACATATCATTTCGTACCGTTTGATATATCACGACCACGAAAATACCTCGACACCTATAATTAATATCGCCATCAGCGAAGCATATACGAAGCGTACCGCAGAATATGTACAGTACATTCAGCGTGTAGGCACCTAGACAAGGAATGTAAACATCTGGACACAGAAAGTTGGACTTTCCCGATCGAGCCTCCCGTTGGGTTGTTACCAAGGACGGTTTACAGCCTTTTCACGGGCGTTTTTTAATGCCCGCAATTTCGAGTTTTCTTTCACGAGTCCCGCGCGTGACTAGGACTCGGTCCCTAATATCCTTGTGTCTCAATACCGTTTCCGACAATCGGATCCGATAGTAGTAAGAGTCTGACGCATTTTGTCGTATGTCTGCGGTAGGGGGCGTTTAGACGGGTCGATTTTCGCCGCGCGACTAGGCCGCACGGCGAAAATCGACCGTGTAAATAGCAAATCGACTGCCTAGAAGGCGACTGAAATCGAAAACGCCAACTTTGGGCTTTCCACGGGTCGATTTCCGCCGCACGACTAGGCCCGCACGGTGAAAATCGACCGTGTAAATGGCAAATCGACTGCACAGAAGGTGACTAAAATCGAAAACGCCAAAGTTGGTAGTCTTCCAACTTTTGGCCGTGCGACTTTTGGCTGTACAGATCGTTGGGTTGCATAAATTAAGTATGGATAAAAATAATACCATGTACTCTTTTTGGAATGCTATAAAAGGCACCCGTGCTTATAGAACCCAAGAGAACCAGATTATAGGAGAAATGATGTTCGTGCAGCGGCCTTCAAGTCTATTATTCAAGAAATGCATCTTTCTATATCAGTAGGAGAGTTTAAATTGAAGATAAAAAATTTACGAACCACATATAACAGGGAGGCCACCAAGATAGCAAATTCTAAAAGGAGTGGTGGTACATTCATTTTGTTTCCTACGGCTGACCGCTTTTTAACCCTTTCCTTACGGCTGCCCGCTTCGCTAAAGTGACGTCACTGAACGGGGCACCGCGCCGCGAGAAGTGTGCATTTTACACGTCGCGACGTGTCAGTAGTCTTCGGTAGTCTGACGTTCGGACTTCCGTCTTTTGACGCCACTTTGTAATTGTCTTGTATGTACACTTTTTTAAGAGCTACATAACAACTATTTCATCGTATTATATGAAAAACATGAAAATGAGTATATTGTATGAATATTAAGTTATTATTAAGTTTCGCGAACGCCGACTATAGTCGGCACCCGTACACACAGGTCGTCTCGCGGACACCGACTTAACACGCTGGCGTTTCCAGGTAATGGGGGTCGAACCATTCCTCCAAGACAACCCGACCCCTTCTTGCGATACTAGGGATGTGCCATTATTCATCGGTTACGTAGTAAAGTCTCAAACTGATCTGTAGTCATTCTTAAACGTTTTCTAAAATAATCTGGATCTCTCTTCTGACCTCAATTCCATCAATAAAATACCTATCCGAAGCACCCAATATTTTACGTCAAGAAATCCATCCGCGAACCCAACATTCACGTTTTTTCCTTTCCTTCTTCTTCTCCTTCTTTCTTTGTTCTTTAGCCAATTCGTGAAGAATTGATTCACTAACTATTTCGATGCCAGCACGTAAAAGATCTGTTCTGCTCAACATCTTCGAAGAAAAGACATAGTCGTTTGCGATTTCAGTCGACTGTGTAAATGGGGTAGCGATTCGGCTTACAGAGGCGACTTCGTAAGCGACCAGCCGCACGGCGAAAATCGACCCGTGTAAATGCCCCCGTAGTCTTCCGGTCCGACAATCGTTTCAGACAGTTGAATCCGATAGTAGTAAGTATGCGGCCAGCCTTAAGGTCAAAGCACATCTAGGCGAAGCGAAGCGACGCGCCGCGAAGCGCGGCTGTGCAACGCACACTTGGGCGAAGCGAAGCGCGGCGAAGCGAAGCGCGGCGAAGAGAAGCGCGGCGAATTCTATCGCCTTCTCTACCAGGTATAAACAGCTATACCTGAAAATATCCATATATGGATACCCGGGTAGAGAAGGGAGGGAAGGGAAGCGCCGTGAAATGTCAGTCATTTTCACCTTTTTCGCCTTTTTCATTCATTTTCGCCCTTTTCAAACTGATGAACGCAACGTGAAATGAGCCGTGTACATGTTTTGTTTTGAGAAATGGGCATTCGTGAGGAAAAATAGTATATGTCATTCGGCGGAAATCCTCGGATTTTTAAGACTGTGTTTATATAGATCGTAGACTCCTCCCCAAACAATGCCTCGTGTTACTACCTAATTAAACACAGTCTGAAAAAATCTCGAATTTCCGCCTTATGATATAAGATACTATTTCGTGTGAGAAAATTCATTTCGTTGACGAGATCTATCTTGGAAAGGATTTTCGAATCGTTAACGGAAGTGATCGACGAAACTTTACATCCGTTAAGGAATTACATTCCGTCCACGATAAACATTTCTCGCGGCGCTTCGCTTCGCGGCGCTTCGCTTCGCCGCGCTTCGCTTCGCCGCGCTTCGCTTCGCCGCGCTTCGCTTCGCTCAAGTGTGCGTTACCTCGTAAGAATCAATGGAAATATAAAAGGTAGCTTCGCTTCGCGGCGCGTCGCTTCGCTGCGCTTCCAGTCGCACAAGTGTGCTTATCCTAGGTCGCGGCGCTTCGCTTCGCTTCGCGTCGCTTCGCTTCGCTCAAGTGTGCGTTACCTCATAAGAATCAATGGAAATATAAAAGGTAGCTTCGCTTCGCGGCGCGTCGCTTCGCTTCGCCTAGATGTGCTTTGGCCTTTAGGCTTAACTCACACGGTGCGACTTCACTGCGACAGAACTGACGCACGCTGTCGCAGGAATCGACGACTTTCCTGCGACAGTTTTGTCCCACCGCGTGAGCAGATGCGCGGCAAACTAACACAACGACACCGCCACTGTAGATGTCATACAGACAAGCGCGAGGTGCGTGTCGCAGGGAAGTCGCACCGTGTGAGTGCTTCGCTGCGTCCCCATGCTGATTTGCCGCGTGCGACGTATATCTCGACTGAGTCCGACCGAGTGCGTCAGTTTTGTCGCACTGCTGTCGCAGTGAAGTCGCACCGTGTGAGTTAAGCCGTACTCTCTCGACCGAGTGCGACCGAGTGCGTTAGTTTTGTCGCAGTGAAGTCGCACCGTGTGAGTTAAGCCTTAAGGTGCGTTTCCTATGAAGCGTCAGACGCACGCGGCTGCCGCAATGCGTTTGACGCTAGCGGCAGACGCGTCTAGGTACGTTTCCTATGAAACGTCAAACGCACGCGGCTATCGTGTGCTGAAACGAGTGGAAGGTGCACGAAGTGGTACGTGGTTTGAGCATTGACCATGAGTAGGTAAACACGAAATTTTGTTGTACCTTCTGTTAGAAGAAAATGAAGATGGAGAAATATTATTACAGCAAAATATTCACGATACAAATGCAGAAACGCATCCTTTATTTAAGTCGAGACGTGAGGAGGGCTGTTTTGTAAAGGAGATTTGATAAATCAAACAAACAAGGAAATTCGGACACACATTCTACTAATTTTTCATCTTCTGTAACAGAAAATAGAACTTTTGCCTCGTTTGCTTGAGTCATCGTGACCAATCGACGTAGAATTTTTAACTGCGGCTGCGTCTATACTGCTCTCCGGGAGGTACAGCCGTGCGGCGCTACCTGCTTGCGATTGACGCATGCCGGCTGACGCATTTAATGCCGGGTTTACACGCTTGGCACTTGCCACAAACTCCAAGCCTTCACAAACGCTCAAACGTGTAAACGCTTCGCAAGCGCTTACCGTTAACTTCCTTTGATTTGTGCCAAAAACCGACACTCGGTCGGATCGGCGACAAGTGCTAGCAAACCTACACAAGCAAAGCCAAACGCGCTATTCACACGTTTGAATTTGTGATGGCTTGTCGAGGTTTGGCAAGCGTATAAACCCGGCATAAGGAAACGATCCTATTTGAATCTCATTGGAGTAGTGTGCAGCGGCGGCCGCATTGCGGCAGCCGCGTGCGTCTGACGCTTCATAGGAAACGCATCTTTATAGTGTAGTCCGCTACACTTACGTTATACGTAACGCCTTCTTCAGGATCAAAAACTAATTTCAACAAGATGGTGTTAACGTTAAGGGAATAAATCTGCGCATGCTCACAATAACCGATAAGCGAAAACCAAGACGTGCAGTTTAGCAGTCCAAAAACTCTCTAATAATGGTGTTGATCAACACTGTACACCCAGCGTCTCGGATTCTGTCGCTAGTTACTTTCTAAGATGTCATTTTTAAACATAGGTACTAACCAATGAACAATTAATTGTCATGCCCTCATTAACTACAGTGCATTTCCGTTATCGCTTAATAAGCGTACCCTATTCTCCGTCTAATAAAGCATCACGTTATCGTTTAATAGCGTATTCAGTTATTATGAAGCCACCGCGCATGCTCAACACAACGTTTTACGTTTAAAGATCTAGAATTAAGGAGCTCAAAAACTCCCTTATGTAACTTCATAATACGTGTAACTCTCTTTACATTAGCATTTTCGGTTACGGAGAGATAATCTCAAAAGTAATATCGTTGATCTGAGAGACCAATGCACGGGTATAGGAAGGTTAATATCCTACGATTCCTTTAAAGTTTATTATAAGATCTTCGATTATATCTCAGATTATTAACCATTGTAAGCTTTACCATATATGAAAAAATATAGCATGTGTTACACAGAAGCACGTAGCAGATGAGAACTTGAGGATACCGACCGATCAACGAAGTTAAGCAGCAAAAAGTGCAGACAGTAATTGGATGGGAGACCGCTCACGATGAAAAGCTATACGAATAATATCGTTAATAGAGTAATAGCCATTACATTATAAGTAATATTACATGCTATTAAGAATTTCTCACTATTTAACTATGAATATCTCCAGTGGCCACATAAATATTTTGACAATTCAATTTGACAGTTGCTATTAATTGATTAATATTGTTATTAATCAATTAAATATTATTATTAATTAATTGATAAAAATCAATATATCGATTAATCTAATTTTCATTCCCAACATAATAATAATAACAATAATATGCAGGGATTGGCTGGTAGGGGTTATGGCATTCAAATGAGAGGTTCCAATTTTGCCCCTACTTTGAAGTTAAAAGTGGAAAATGCGGAAATTTTTCCGATTTTTAGCTTCAAAATAACAGGGCGAGAACCTACTTTGGATGCCTTAGCTTCTACTCAATGGAAAGGCTCTGGCCATCAAAATAGGAGAAAAATTTCATCTCGGGGATTCTCGCTTTCTACACTATTTTCACGGCTCGTCTTTGTCGCACGTAAAATTTGTTATGGCTCAATATTACTTTATTAGGTGCCAGATTTGCAGAAAGGTACCCGCAATATTTAGAATATCGAGGCAACGGCAAGTTTGGTCCATTCACCACATAATGGACGACTGCTTTCAAGTCTCCACCATTAAAATGCGATATTAACCCCGTAAGTTAAGAATAACGGTGGAATCCTCATCTCCTTTCACCTCTCGGCTTCGGCCTTTCGGCGTCTTTAGGAGCCAGTTTGTCTGCCGAATGGTGTTTGTTGTGCCTCTACAGATCTTTGTAATTACTTTGCATGACGCGTTAACCTTCGAGAGCCTTATTAAGATAGTTATTAAATAAGAATTATAGCGCTTTAATTCTATTTTTCTTTCTTCTAATACAATCCATGGCACAGAGAAATGAATTGCATATAGTAGGGAGTATACAATTATTAGCCGTTTAAGCAGACGAACACAAGTAAAGATTTCACTCCTTAAAACTGTATTATGGCACATAAATGTATTTTTGTATTAAGGTTGAACTACTCTACTTACACAAAGAGTAGCAGATTTTTCTGAATTTCTGGGTTCCTTATATAATTTTCCTTGTTAATTGTACATACGTAGGGTAGAGGCACCGGTTATAGCGACTGAACCAGTTTTAGCCATTTCCGACTTACTTTGTTTCAAATAAGGATAATGATATGCAATTTGCCAAATAAAGTTTAAATTTTCCGCCTAATATTATTACCGACTGAATTTGAAATGCGCATGTCTCTTTCTTCCGACCATAAATATGTAAATGCCGGGTAAGAGCAAAATGGCTAAAACCGGTAGATACAGTAATTGTGAACCTATTTATTTTTTTATACACAATTCTATATTCAGCATCTCTTTCTTTTTTCCGACTGGAATTCCCTTAAGGATGTTTCGCCCCTATTACAGAAGGGGAGTGGAAGTGGAAGGAAACAATACGATTTTCGTCAGTGTTCCAATCCCTGAACAAAAAAAGAATGATTCTTTAATAACCTCTTTGAAGTTATATTTCATGATATCGGTCGAGCCATTATTTTTCTGTAACTTTACTTTATTATCTGTATCCTTAAAGTGTGTCAAAAAAATTATAGAAAAATATATTATAATTACTTTTAAAATATTGAAGCGGTCGGGAACAGCGGCAACGTCGCCCCATAGAGTGTTATAGAGAAGTGTGGTTGCACAAGTTGGTAACATTGCCTCACTAGAGCTTACTAGTTAAAACCCCGAATTATTAACAACATCCAACAAAAGTAATATAAATTATAGTGAAAAGTGCTGTTTAAATGTATAAACATTAATCATTGCGATTAATAATTTTCACAAAACGTGAGCTCTCCGTATACGCTACACAGAAGATGTAACGCTTTTAACTTCAACTTTTGCCACTAGAGCGCATGACGGTACCCATGTACGATCCCTATACTTGGCGCGCCTTGCGGCGTTGCCGCACTTCACGACTGCGCGCGCAGCAATCTCCATCGTAAGCGAATTTACCAAGATTTCTTAATTATTTGTTATAAATTAATGCCCTGATCGATGTGTGAAAATATACCATTTATTCTTTGCATAATAATCTAGCGGTATGCAGTTTCATTACGGTAACCCAATTTTCCATCGTTTTTTCTAAGTTTCTGTGAATTTCCCATAAGAGCACGGGTTAAATTGTCATTTTTATTTCAATTATAACTTTTTAACGAGTTAGTCAAGAGACTGGAGGTTTTGCATACGGCTTTCAAAGATATTAAAGAATCTTGGGAAAAAATTTGAGTAACTTCCTATATTTTTGACAATCGGGGTGAAACATCCTTAATGTGTCCTCTATCTACGTTTATTTTACGCGATGGAAATAACTTAGAAATACGTATATATGCAATAGTAAATCACGTAACTTCTCGTTAAAGTGGCTATAACCGGTGCCTCTACCTACGTCATTATTACTGTTTATATAAAGAGCCTGAACTTACGTATGTTCTTATAATCCGATAGATTGACCTAAAGAAATATGATTCGATAGCTTAATAGATATGGATTTTTATAAGACAATGATAATGTCTATTCCAATCACTGCGAGTTCCACAATTCACCGTCGAATTTTACGGTTGTTGCAGGTCAGACGGGGCAATACGGGATGGACAAAGGCTTAAAAAACGGCGGCCTCTTCCCGTCCGTGTTTAACGTAGCGGCTAAAGCGGATATTTTTGTGAACGCGACTTGCGGCGAGGATGGTCCGGAAACATTCTGTAAGCTTGCGGAGTCCTCCAGATGCGCGGTATGCGACGCAAGGAGTCCCGATCCTGGAAAGAGACATGACATAACCCACGCTCTGGATTCTAATCCTGGAAGATGGTGGCAGAGTCCAACCCTTGCGAAAGGAGACAAATACGAGTACGTCACGATCGACCTCGATCTGAAACAGGTATTATTCCTTTTTACTAAGTATTTACGAATTTGGATTAGTTGTTCTTTCTTTTGGGTTCGACGATATACGAGGTATTTCTCAAAAGTAAATTCCACTATTTTTTTAAACCCGTTTTGTTGGCGGGAAACGTTTGAAATTTGGAGGGAATATTTTTCTGTGTGTAGTGCACACACACAAGCCCTGTAAAATTCCTCTGCGCGTGCATTCATCACAAGGTCAGTCACGTCCCAGTCGCCATAGAGACTCCATTCGCTCCTACCGCCGATTGTGAACTTCGTGGTGTTACTCATTTTTTAACCGGAAAAAATAGAAATGCGATTGAAATTCATCGGGAGTTGTGTAGCGTGTACGGTGAAGATATTATGTCAAGGTCACAGTGGTTGCTCGTTTGCGCCAATCATTCACTGATGAAAGAAAAACACTGCACGATGAACAACGAAGCGGCCGGCCCTCGACATCACGCACTTCGAGTGTTGCCGAGCATGTTCGAAGGATCTTGGATTCCGATTGGCGCCTTACATTTTTGAAGAAATTCTTTATCAACTACCTCCAAATATTAAGATAAGCCGTGCAACACTTCACAGGATCATTTCTGGTGAAAACGAATAACATCACGAACTCTCTCTTCACAATCGGCGTAGGAGCGAGTGGAGTCTCCATGGCGACTGGGGCATGACTGACCTTGTGATGAATGCACGCGCGCATATGAATTTTACAGGGCTTTTTCACTACACAGCTAATATTCCCTCCAAAGTTCAAACGTTTTCCGCCAACCAAACGGGTTTAAAAAATAGTGGAACTTACTTTTGAGACACCTCTCGTATAATAAAGAGTACTTACGTCGATGCTTGCAGTAACCGTTACAATATCTACACTGTAAAGAGTAGCTGTAAATATTAAATTTTATAAATTGTCCTCTTTCAAAACTGATTATTTCTATTTATAAGTTATTTAATAGAATAAAGAAGAAAATACAAGAGAAATGATACTGCATTAAGACGCTATATGTCTCAAAAGTAATGAGACAAGTAATAGTATAAGGACCTCTGTTTTTAAGATAAGGATATCGTATTTTTTTCCAATTTGAGAGCAAAAGTAATATTTATTTTGGATATATCCTGTTCCAAAATATAATTTAGATCTTTTATGTAATTTTATCTGAGAATAGATGGTATGAAAAATAGGATATTAAATAGGACTGTAAATACGAATTTTTACGGGTTTCAAATCTCAATCCTATTGTAATTACTACTTATTTCTTTGTGTCTCACTTTTAATCTCTTTTTGGCGTCTTTAATCTAATGCAACGTATACTTGGACTTGAGATGAATTGGTTTGTCTTTATACAATCTCGGTATAAATACTACATAAGTATATCATAATCACGCAGATTCGGTTAAATATTGATAATCATTTAGAATCATTGGCCAAGTTATTTTTAACTTTATTGATAAATAAATTTGGTCCTTTCGCTCGTCGATTTAGGCCCACTTGTTCAATGTAAATTCAAGCTAAACCAGCCTTGAACTTACATTGAACAAGTGGGCTTTAGGAGTAGTCCGTAGCCCAGTTTAAAATTTGTCGTTTAGAAAATATTAGATGGTCGTTAACCATTCCCACGCGTATCCTTTGAACTTTCCGAAGAACCATAAAGTTCCACTTCTATCCCACGTTCATTGTGCGCATCTCCTCTGTTTTCAATTTATGACCATCTACTCGTTTGACTTAAACGGAAAGTAGTATAATGTGAAGAGGGAAAGGAGGAATTTTTTGTTACATTTTCTTGGAATTCCGAGGCGCAAGGTGGTTAGATACCTGCAGAGGCGCGCATAGAATCGCCTCTACAAATTGCGCGAGGGGCTGTCTCGACGTTTTAACGAGTCGACCACCCTCCGCGAGGGTTGCGACCTTGTTAGGGAAGTGCTCTATCGTCGAGTACCCAGTATTCGCTCGAAAAGCGTGTTCGAGGGTTCTTGATCGATAGGGGTGAGACGTACAAATGGTATTGATTAACGAAAAAAGGGCGCGTTACTGAGTTTTACTCGTAAAATAATTTTTGCCGTGCAATTTTGAAAACTTCTAACGATATATCAAAACAAATAATATTTATTGCAAAAGTCAAAATGTCGAAATAATTAATGTTAAACGTATAAACATTGCGAGGTATACCCTACGTGAATATTGGCGTCTCAGGTCCTGACGGGGCCATCAAAGGGTTAAGGAGGTGGAAGAAGTTCGTGTGAAAATAAAATACATAAAGTCGAACTGTATAATGTCCATGATGATAAATCAAGTCGCAGGTCAACTAGTAGGAATAACAATATGGAGTAATCGTATTACCTATATAGAAGCAGGAATTACGAACGTTCATTTCCTTGTAATCAAACGAAAGGAAAGTTAAGTATTCGGGAAATAATGGTGACACAATGTAAAATACAGTCGGTACGATATTTGTTCAGCCAGAATTCCTAGAAGACTGCTTTGTCACTTTCTTCGAATTATCCCTATTCGACAACCGAATTGGAGACATTGGCGACGCAGCGTTTACCGTAGCAGATTGCAAAATTAGCATTATTTGCATACCGTGCTTTGCAGTCGATTTATACGTAACGTGTTTCTTTGTGAGTGTATCGTCCTGTGAATTTTCAGTTTAATTTCTTATTGAAAGAATATGAAAGAAATGTTAAAGATATGTTTGGTAAATAACGCGAAAATTTGAAGATATGCTACTGTTTGCAAAGCGTCAGACCGTTGCATTCCGAGAATGCCGTCTTATCGTTTCTGGGAATTTTGGCTCAACAAATATCGTACCCACTGTAGCTTCCGAAGGCAAGTATTTCGATTGAGGTATTCATACATTTTATTATGACATAATGTTTTAAAAACAAGGAAAAAACAGCGGCTTTCAATACAACCCCCTAATATTAAGAGAGGTGGAAGGAATCCTGAAAAGGCGATAAGTCACACGATTATAAAGTTTATGACTGCGCCGGATACCAATGAGTGCCCTAATCTAGGGGGCTATGAATGCTTTGAAAAGTCCCATTTGCTTATCGAAACAGTATCTATCCATAACACAGGCCGACGTTTTGAAACTTTTGAAAAGTTACAGAAAGAAAACCTACTGTTTCTGACTAATTTTGGGTCGCTGAATGCGAATATGATAGCCGCTTTCCTCCATTAGCTCGTATTTTTGTGTAACGCATAGTTGCCAATTTTACCATAAAATGTACTGGGCTAAATAAACTATTGTATTATCAGGGTTACCAGCCCAATAATTATTATAATGAGCTAATTGAGTACGAAAAAGGAATTAATTTCGTTTAATTGGGTAACTACTCCACAGTCATTGTCATAACCATCCTGATCAAGGCTATGGGGGAGGGAAAGAGGCGAGGGGTCTTGCTTTTTTCGCTTAAAAATATGCGACCAAAAGTTGCTGCACCAGAAAGCTTCGTAATTTTCATCTTTACTTTACCTAAAATACCTTTAATAACTTTGACAAAAGCACGCCATGCATCTCTCTTTTTCGTTTAAACTCTGTTCAAACAATTTATCATGCATCAGTTTGCGAATATCAGGTGCTATACAAATTTCTTCCTTTAATTTAGCATCACTTAATTTTGGAAAGAACTGTCTAAGGTAGCTAAATCCTTCACCCTCTTTGTCCATAGCTTTGACGAAATTCTTATGTAGAGGTGGCAGTAATATCTTGGCTGGATCAACCAGAGGCTCATACTTAACATTGTTGGTAGCGGGCTTAAATGACTCTCTAGGGGGCCACTCTTTTTGTAAGAAATGTTTTGTTGTAGCTCTTGAGTCCCAGAGATACGGAAAACAACAGTATTTTGTAAATCCACCACACAAGTGTCAAGCGTTTAAAGTAGCGCAACACGGCAGGCAAAATAATCGCGAATTTCTCTCTCCCGCGTCCTCCCCATTATCCACTCTTCATTATATAGATGCCAATGACAAAGTGCTTATGCCTTTTGCCCCCCAAATGATATGTAATAATTTTCTCATTTAAATAACCATTGCCGAGCCGGTTATTTTGATAAAAACTCAAGTCGATCTTTAAAAATATGGTAAAAATCGAGCTAATCGAGCTGATCGAGTAAAACGGTTATCATTTTCGTAATCAGCGACCCAAAATTAGTCGGTAACAGTGGTTCTCCGTTCGGTAACTAAACTGACGTCGGCCTGTGTAATTAATCACGATTTTCCATCAACTCTGTATAAGAGGATATTTTATCGCGGCAAGATTTAGTTAAATCTAAAAATTATATATGGAGACATATAAATTGAATTTTTAATTTTGCACAAGGTGAAGAGTTCTAGAGTAACACCTTTATGGGTTAATGGGGAATAGATGGACAAAAATTGTAATTTGTTCAATTATTAAATCAATAAATTATTTGACTTCGAATCTCTAGAGTATGTTGAGCAAGTTATAAACTATATTGTTTAGTGTTTATTTATATTGTTTATTAAAAATCACAGATTATTATAGGAAATCACAGATTATTATAGGAAATCAAAGACAATTAATGAATGTAGGATGAATAAACATTCATATAATTATTTATTTATTAATATCAATTTGCGTTTATACAAGAATATTTATCAAAAGATATAATCATAAATTTAGAAAAATATTGAGAAAGAATAATACAATTATAGAATATTATTTATTCGAGCTCTCTCTTATTGACTGGAAAACAATTAGTATTTGTACATCAAACTTCATATGAACACCATTAGTAATACTTAATATCACAGGAGCGTGCAGCAGATGAGGATTCGCGAGGACACCGACCGATCAACGAAGTTAAGCAGCAAAAATTGCGGACAGTAGTTGGATGGGTGACCGCCCGAGTCTGAAATTTTGCCCCTATTTTGATGGCCAGAGCCTCTCCATTGAGTAGAAGCTAAGGCATCCAAAGTAGGTTCTTGCTCGGTTATTTTGCTTCTACTTTGAAGCTTAAAATCGGAGAAATTTCCGTATTTTCCACTTTTAGCTTCAAAGTAGTAGTTATTTTGCTTCTGCTTTGAAGCTAAAAATCGGAGAAATTTCCGCATTTTCCACTTTTAGCTTCAAAGTAGAAGCAAAACAACATAGAGCGAGAACCTACTTTGCATGCCTTAGCTTCTACTCAATGGAAAGGCTCTGGCCATCAAAATAGGGGCAAAATTTCGACTCGGGGAGGCCCTATTTTGAATGCCATAGCTTCTACCCACTAGAGGTGCTGTAGCCATCAAAGTAGGGGCAAAATGTTGACTCGCGCGCGCGAGGAGATCCTCTTTTCAATGCCGTAGCTTCTACCCAGTTGAGGTGCTGTGGCCATCAAAGTAGGGGCAAAATTTCGACTCGCGCGCGCGGAGACCCTATTTTAAATGCCATAGCTTCTACCCAGTGAAGGGTCTCTGGCCATTAAAGCAGAAGCAAATTGTACAGATAGGTTCAAAAAGCATCAAAATAGGAGCTCGACGATCATATAGCATCAAAATAGGTTTGAAAAGTCGCTGTGGCCATCAAAATAGGGGCAAAATTTCGACTCGGGTTGAAGCCAAATCAATTCTAGATCAGGAGTGAAATACATAGTCGATGTTTTTCGCTTAACTAGAGCCATTTGGTTCTGATCTGAGCTATCGGTAGGTATTACCATGAAATTACAGGAAGCCGGAGCGAACGGTGTGCCCCAATCGATATGCAAAATCAGCGTCTCTGGCCTGTAAGTTATGCCCCACGTTGTATATTTAACATCGTAATAAAAATTTCATCTCTTTCTGTACCTGCTAATTAATCACCCGTTAAGAGTTCAAAATTATATCGTCGGCTAAATATGTTAACCTGCTAACTCACATGCAGTCAGATTTTCAGGAACGAGAACAAAATTGTCTTGATCAATACAAAAGTTCTTATGTGACAACGGATTTTAACACAATAGTTGTCAGTATTTGTCTAACCTTTTTTTAAATAAAATATATGTGAATTATTTAGTCTAGTTTAGCCATGAAGTTGCCGAGTATCAAAACATCTTAAAATCGTAAGATATGGAGTTAGTAGGTTAATACATTTAGCCGACGCTATGGGGATAATTTTAAACAGAAATAATAGTTTATTTCTTTATACGTAAAAACAACAGTAAATTCCTATGGAACATTTAATTTTATTATTTTCCAAAGAAAAAATAAGATTAAAAACATTTATTTCTAATGAGTCAATGATAATTGCGTGTAACTATTAATTGAAGACTGATAGATGGGTATATTGAGCGTTGCGCTTAATTTTCTTCCTCAAAAAGTCAGCACGCATTCCCCTTTCGACTATCTCGCCAGCTGGCGTTTCGGTTTGGAGTGAAAAATGTGCTTTTAAATGCGACGACCGCGGGAGGTATATATAACGGTTATAAATAATTTTCCAATTTGTCATCGCTAGTCTTCTAGAGACTGCGCACGCGTGCATGCTACGCATATCTATGTACGTACTTGCCTAGCTCCGGAAATAGCTTTGCTCGAATATTAGTCCGCCCAAAATATTTATCAAATCGACAGTATAATGAGTAAATATATTTACTCATATCAGGCAATAAATTAACTCCTCCAAATCGCCGACTTTTGTATTTGTGTCTGGTGTTTCAAAGTAATAGAAATGTCAGAGAGGATCGTCTATTGGATAATTTGCCGATTATGCGAAGCCGATTACCTGCAACATTTCTTTCAACCTATGTAACAATAAGTTCACTTTTTCCTTCTTTCCCCACTGTCTCAGTTTTTATCTCGCTCGTACCTATCTTTATTTAGTAGCCGTAGATAAAAGAGTTACAATAGGGTAGACATTATGGGCTCGTGATTTTTATTCGAATAGTATGAAATCTGAAATGTGGGAAGTCTAATCGGATCTTACGATTACATATTTGTAGAAATATGCACGTCGTGCATATTGGGATCTGTCAAATGGCGACATGACCTCTGGCGGCGAAAAAACAAACTAGTTTTAGATAGCAGTTTTGGAGCTTAACATCGCATTAGAATACGAGAGTGCACATAATAATTTTTTCTTTCGCAAAATAACGTCAAAATTCTTAAAACCACGAGTGAAATCGAAAGGTAGACTTAATTGCTACGTCCCTGGCTGTTAAAGTCGTTTAAATAAAGACGACGTATCTTTCCATTATTTTACAAAGCCGGGAAAACGCTTCGTGTACACTCTAGACGCGTTTGGAAATTTAGAAAAAATCGATTTTTAGAAAAGTGGATGATAATGTTAAAAATAAAATCAGTTATGCCGTATGCCAAAGTGTATTCACGTAATTTTTTGAGTGCTGATTATATTTCCGTTGCCTATGCATGTACATGCTTAACCTAAATGTTTGCTCCAAAACAGTTATTCTTCAGATGTTCCAGCTTCCAAGAGATTTTAAAACACGCTCCCCTTTAAGGAAGTTCCTATTACCCTGTTTTGTATTCGTCCACAGGCAAATTTCACATTAATGTTAATCATATTTTACGTAAAAAACTACTTTTAACCCATTGAAATACATTGAACATGCACTTTTAAAGCCGCCATATTAATTTTAGCTCCGCCCATAAGACAGATCCCAATAGGGTCGTAGTGGACAACCTTATCAATGTAACCAAGACCCTGAAGACTATAACCAAATTGTTTGGTGAAATATGGATCGTCTGTTTCATTAAATTTACCATTTTCTGATTAGAATAAATAATCATGTAGTCGGAATAACTAAACTCGTTTAACCAGATATGTTTTTTATTTTGTCTGTTTTTTCTGAGTTTATACATAGGAATTTATAATGCAATAGATTTTACACGGAAGAAAATATATTGTATTAGCAATTTTATATTAAGAACTTATTGGGTTGGTAAAAAAGTCTTGCAACAGTTTTTTTTCAACTGTGTATTTTTAATAAAGATATTCGGGAATATTCTAGAATAGAAACTGCTACCATGTTTGAGAAGCATCATACTAGAAAAAGGTATTACTTATATAAATTACGAGTGCTTGTAGCGGGTATGCAGTAGTAGGCAATATGGATCAAGGTACGCTTCGAGCAATTGCTTATTATGAATTCTTACAAGGGCATTCTGCCAGAGCAGCAGCTGACAATATGTGCAGAGTTTTTAAGACTAACATCGTATTGTATTTATTTAGAGCTCTTAACCGTGATAATATTTTCTATGATGAGGAGGACCTCAAAAATACACTCCAAGAATTTTTTACCTCCAAATCTGAAGAGTTCTGGTTGAAAGGCATTGAGAGTTTGCCTGAACGTTGGGCAAGAGTTATAGAGCTTAACGGTGATTACACTGTAGATTAAACTTTTTTCAATAAACTCTTATGGTGTATTAAAACAATGAGTTTCATTGTTGCAAGACTTTTGTACCAACCCAATATATGTATATCCCGTGTAATTGGATATCTAATATTGGATAGTATCTGTAATCTTTTTATTATTAAATGATATAGTTATCATATTTAGATATTACTGATATTTTATTGCGTATTATATTAGATTAGTTGAAATATACCGAGCATGCGTAACGCAGCAGAACTTCGCGCCGCTTGCCGTTTCACTCCGAGCGCTCCGCGTGACGGAAATGAAGACGGAGACGTTCTCTGTCAGCATGGGAAGGACACTCGTAAAAGTCATCTCCAGTATTTGAATGTTTGTTACGCGCATCCTGCTCCCTGACGAACTTGTATCTTTCTCGTTCGATTGGTACGTACTCGCGTTAAACAAGATTCCGTACACTCTTTTGTGGCTTTCATGAAATATATTCTTCGATCTAAGGAATCGGCCGAGAGATGAAGAAAAAAACGACGGATAACCCACGTCTTAAGATTATCCCCAGACGCATTATTTGCGTCTATAAACAGCAAACTTCAGAAGGCGCTGTGACGCGAATGTCTAGGCGCGAACCCGTTCTTAGAGCTAACTCACACGGTGCGACTTCACTGCGACAAAACTGTCGCACTCGGTCGGACTCGGTCGAGAGTACGTCGCACGCGGCAAATCAGCATGGAGACGTAGCGAAGCACTCAGACTTCCCTGCGACAGCAGTGCGACACGCACCTCGCGCTTGTCTGTATGACATCTACAGTGGCGGTGTCGTTGTGTTAGTTTGCCGCGCATCTGCTCACGCGGTGGGACAAAACTGTCGCAGGAAAGTCGTCGATTCCTGCGACAGCGTGCGTCAGTTCTGTCGCACTGCTGTCGCAGTGAAGTCGTACCGTGTGAGTTAAGCCTTACCGTCTGATATTGATATAGAAGGAGACGTATGTAGCGGTTTATAGACTCGGATACACGTTAATTAGCCAGGGACTCAAGAACACCATACGATTGGCTGTATCGATCGCTGGCGGACGTCAATTGTCGCAGGAGAAGTTCCCTAGGGCCTAAGAACATAGCAGACAAGAAAGGTTGGCGGGTGACGAGTATGCGTCTTTAGCACAGTACGCATAACTGCCATACTTGTTCGTCTGCTAGATGCTCAGACCCTAGGGAACTTCTCCCGCGACGATTGACGTCCGCCGGCGATCGATACAGCCACTCGTACGGCGTCCTTAGGCCTCCGGTCAGTATACATCCTAGAGTCTACAAACCGCTACATACCATATATGAGGGGCTGAGAAACATAGTGGTGTAAGTCAACAATAATAAGAAATTGTGTTAAGCCACTATACTGGTTCAGAATCACAAGCTTCATTTGGAAACATTTCGAAATAATTCATGTTTCTACTATATTTCATTAGAAAGCACCATCAGTTTTGTATTGTAAATGACTAGAGCTAAACTCGCTGAATCATAATGGTGTAAGTCAGAGTTATACCACTATGTTCAGAGACGTTTATTCAAAAGAAAGTTATAAGGTTATGTGGGTTTTGTTTTCGTGCTCATCACGAATTATTATTAAATAATATAATTCTGAGTAATTCTGTTGCGTATCTATTCCTACCTACCCAATGACAGCGATTTTGGGTTAGTGGAGAAGGAGAGCAGAGGGAAGACTATTTTTGTTTCAGATGACTGGTATAGCATTATAAAAAATGCACGGCGAAGTAAGAAGTTTATGTTAGTCGAAATGCTACAAGAGAATTTTCTTAACACCGACTCACTAGAAAAAGCTATAACCAAACGAAAAAAGAATGAAAGTGGTGCAGCAGTAGACTGGTTGTCAATACAGTGGCTGAGGTTTGAAAAAGGAAAACCATTTACCATTTTCTATAAAGAAACCTTAAATGAGGATATTTTTTCAATTTAATGAAATCAACATTAGGCCTACTAAAGACGGACGACCCATACTCCTGAAGAATGTTGAGCAGGCGCCGATGTATTCTGGTCCGCGGAATATGAACCACTTAAAGAAAAGAGATATGCTGTCTCTCCTAAAATACATTCCCCCCAACCACCATAATTTTTTTGAAAACATAAGAACGTCTGCAAACGTTGTGGATTCGGATCCACTGCCTGACGACGAGGAGGATGTTGATCAGTAGACTTAATAAAGTGTTTGTGTTTTTTCATTTTGTGTTAGTACAATTTTTTTATCCTTTATTGTTTTTACCCACTAGACGTATTACATAGAATTTGACGCATTTTTAATCATCCATACCGTTTTGAAACACGATACAAACATAACTTAGTTTTTTATTAGCACTAACTCGAAAGGTTCATTTCCGCAGAATTAGGTTTTGCTGACTTGCACCACTATGTTTCTCAGTCCCTCATATCATCCTACGTTAATATCAGACGGTAAGCGCGGGTATATTTATTAAAGAAACAAGATAAAACATAAATATTCCTTTTCATAAATTAAAACATAAACCATCATTTCAGCCATTGATAATAATTTATTTAACCCTTTCGCTATGGGCGAGTTTACCGCCGCGGTGATTTTTCGCAATATGCGACTAATGTCTAAAAACATTAGATTCTTTAATTCATTCAAAAACAAGCGTATGTCATTTTTTTCAAAAACACTTTTTTTTCAACAATTCTTCCCTCATATTGTTCTACGAAACAATTGTGTATTAACTCTTCATATGATTAAATTGAGTGGGGGGGGGGGGGGGGGGGGCAAATTCGTACCCTAGGAAGCAATTGATTCTCTATTTATAATACTGTATTGCAACATACATATGTATTTGTATTGGGTCGAGGTTTTACATCGACTGACAAACAATCCAATAACAACATTATTTACTTTCGACGCTTATTAGGCTTCCCTCCTTTTATTTTCTCCAAATTACAATACTGTTTCCCACTTTTCGTCTCTGATTACGTATCTAGCAGTCAAAGCGACAGATGGAAACTTAAGGATTTCATCCGGCGATGGCCAGTAAGTTTTCGTGGTTCACACTTGACTTTGAAGTGGTATTATTTGTAAATACTCGATCATGCGTGAATGATGGCAGCACAATGAACGGCATCGTGCACTAATCTCAAGAGGGGGGGGGGGGGGGGGGGCTTACAGCCCCTTGCGTCCACCGAAGCCTGCTGTGAAAGGACCTCCGAATGCCACTTGACAGCTTCGTGCCGAGTGAATCTATATTGTCCGCGGATTAACGAGTCGAGAATCTTTCTCCTCCGCCCTCTCGAGTCGCGCAACCCTTTCTAGCGTTTCACTCGAAAGGCCCGTCTGAACGGTTCGATAATTCATAGCCCTCGCCGAGAAATGACAGAGATGAAGATAAAAACTGGAAAAGAGATGCCGAGGAAGTAGAGGAGGCTTCATCTTTGAAGATAAATCATTTTCGTGCACCGTTTAATTGTCGGGTATAAGTTATGTTTGTTATTTGGATCGAGGTTTTTCTTCGTCGTTATGCTACTGTATGTCGTAACGTTCCGCAACGTCTTCAGAAATGCGTAACGAGTATAAGTAGTGTCTTGAATGTTTGTCGCAACTTTTTTTTAACTAGTGACGTCTGCACTATAGACCAATTTTTCTTTTGTATTGAAGCAAATTCTCAAATTTTTACGGAAATTGTAGTTTTTTTTTATTACAAGCGCCTCTGTATATAGACAATCAAATATCTCTATGCATCGGCAAGTATCTAATCAGGAGATTGGAACGAATCATCCTGTAGATTTTCTTCGAAGAAGTCATGTTTCCTATAGTTCAATTCGTCTTAGAATGGCGACCTTTACATGATGATGTAACTATTACAGTATAAAACAGCGTAGTTATATTACCTTTATATTTACCACGTGAATTATTTTGGAAAATATAATATTTAACGAAGGGGATAGCGAATGAAGTGTATAATATAATTGAAAAGTAGGGGAAATCGTCTTTTGATTCGAGCATAGTTAAAGATCCTGGTTGTGCTTTGAATACTGATTACAGACTGCTTACTCGCGCTCATAACGTTGTGATCGACGTGCTGTCTCTTTAAAATGTCTTATTATGATGTAGATGCGATGAAATATGCGGAGAGCTTTCGTAGGTTACTGGATAGTATCATATTTAATATTGAAAATTTTGTCATTTGTTGGTATTGCATTTACATACGTTGTTATTAAAGTTTTCTTTTCTGTGTGCGGAATTATTAATTTTCGTATTAAGAAATTCAAGTAATTATAAATTATTTTTACTCAAATTCATCGGATTTCTTCTTTTTACTTCGTTAAAGTCAAACATTGATTTCGCATTTCACATCGATGCACAATAAAAATATTTCTGTAACCCCCAGATAACAAAACATGCCAAGCAAAACTCGAAACTAATTTATTGGTCTCTTGGCAGGTAACTTGTGATATATTTGGATTATTTCTCATTTTATTAGCTTACATTGCTAATTATTCGTTTATCAAAATGAAGTCATACTTTAAAGAATAAGCACACAATAACATATGTTAGAAAATTCATGTAAGTACCGACTTTTCAGCGATTTTTCACCAATATGATGGGCTTTTGTAATATGAACTGACTTTCAGAAAGTGCGCAGCTGCCGAAAAGTGGTTCGACTTATCTTTGGAAAGTTTATTTTAAAAGAAATCGCAGGATATCCTGCAGCAGTCAAGAAATATTTAGGGGGCTCGACCCGGGTGTCACCCCTCACTCCAGTTTCAAACGATCCGATGACTATAATTATTCCGTTTCACTGGTTGCACCTTTGGTAATATGTTTATTTTTAAATAACGGAAAAACACCATTTTGTACACGCAGCACAGCGTAGGTATAGTTATATATCCTTGCTGTCGTGCTTCGCGTTAATTGAAGAGGTGTTCGATTACCTGAGCACTTGTAGAGGCATACGGGTCCGAGATAATCGTGCCGTTCACTGCAATTTACAAGGCGATTTTTTCGGACATGTTCTTAGGTTCGCTATTATGGCTATAGGTGTGATTTTGCGAGCGTCAACAGAGGAGTGCGGCACTTTGTCAAAAATTATACCTATTACTTGATACTTTAAGAATGGGCATGTTCACAACTTTTTGTACAACTGTTTAAAGTGCACGAATCGGAAGATAAGGGTATTAAAGTAATGTAGGTAAAAAATGGGTCATTAAAAAAATGTTTTGAGATGTTAAAAAAGGCATTCGTTTTAAAGCGTCGCACTTTCACCGCCATTTTAACTGACCAATCAGAGTCGGGAAACAGATTCTCCACCATTCACAAACCCGGGTTTGGGCCTTTGCCAGTGGCTTTAGTGACGTCACTAAGGATTTCGTTTGAATCGAAGTCAAACTTTAAACATTAAAACAAAAAAAATTAGTGCTCAGAAAAAAAACAAACACATCTTATTAATAAGCACAAAAAGTATTAACGAATACCTGCAGCCAATGATTCTGATCGACCCGCTTTGAGTGACAGTATTTTCTCGAGTCAATGGTAGCTAAATAATACGAGCGAATCTTATTGTTTTGTCATGAGAGCTAAGTTTGATTGGTCTTCTATGGCAAAACAATAAGATTCGCTCGTATCATTTAGATACAGTCGACTCGATAAAATATCATAATCTAAAGAAGGTCGATCAGAATCATTGACCGCAGGTGTACGTGTCGCAAGGCCAACATTCCTTGAAAACATTATTGTTGTAGACAATTTCTCATTGCACTGATTTTTTTGAAATACAACTAGAAACATGTTCAGTGGGATAAGATTATCAGTGTTTTTATCTGTAATTAGCGCTTCATTAGGTGTTTCTTGGAATGCTGTTTCAGCTACTAAATAGTTGATTTTGTTAAATATTTATCAACCTTGTGACACAATTGGATGCAACTACAGTTACGCTATCACAAGAACTCGTGTTCAATTTGTTAGTAGGTAAATGTCATCCGAATAGAACCCTTTCAGGGCTTTCCTTCCTAAATGTTCTTCTTTTTCCGCACCGGCCAATTGCAAAGAAAAATTAAAAAAGGCGAAATAATGATTTTAACCCTGCGTTGGTGTGCACAGAGAAATTCTCACGAGAGGTGTTCCGGGGTATGTCATACCCCAAACTAAAATTCACGCAGGATATCAAAAATTTTGAAATTCGATAATTTCAACGATCAATCATGGTTCTCTGCTTATTTATGATTCAAATAAATGATATGTTGTACTGGAAAATTTATATATTAAAACGTTAAATATTAGTGCTAGTTCATCTACTTTTGATTCTATGGTACTAAACGGAGTTCGCGGGATATGGTGTACTCCAGAACACTAACGCAGGGTTAAAATCAAAACGCCATAGCTACGGTGGGAATGAAAAGAATTTCACTGACAGATGCGACGTTGATGCTCATTTATACATTGTAATTCGCCAAAGTGTTGGGCCATCGTCGCCGCGCGAATCAAATTCGTTGGTCGAGCGGCGCTGGCGAAACTCAAATAGGTGCTACTTTCGGTTGTTCTCACTTCGAATTTGTCGGTGTGGAACGTCACGAATTTAATATGTAATTTAATTCACACGGTCACTGGCGATAATTACGGACCAGAGATCCCTTAAGAAACGTCTTTTTTCCTTCCCAACTGTGGCGTTTTGACAGACTATCTCCGAGGAGCAGCAGTAATCACTCCCGGAGCAAGTCCGTCGCCTCGATGCACCGGAGCTCGAAGGCTTTGGGTGTCAATTATCGTCTCGCACCGTGGCTCTTTGTGCACTCGCCGCCTCGTGATTCTCGTTATTAAGATATTTCGCCGCTATGAACTCTCCTTAACCTTTATCCCATTCGGTCTCTGGTAAAAAAGGAGATAAGCGCGGAGGAGCTCACCTTCACGACTGTTGATGAGTTTCTGACGATTAGGGGAACTTTTCGATTCAACGGAGGAGAGAGTGTATTTTATAGCGTTTGGATTCATTTCGAACTATTTTACGAAAGACTTTTTAACATTATAATTATACTTGCTCCTTTATTCATCTTCTTATTATAGCTATAATTTTTAAGTTAAGGAATCGTACGAGGCTTTTAATCAATCTGTCTGTTTACTTCTGTAAGACATGGGGCCTAATAGAGCAGTACAATCTTAAGGTATGCGTGATATTTTGTACACATATACTCGTATATGTAGGTATTAGAGGAGAAGGTCCGAATATGGGCCCCCATTTTGTTTTTTCGTAATAAATTGGCTATTATTATTTTTAGATAATGTTTACAAACGTTTACATGTACCTAGTTTAACTATTTGGCAATAATGCTCCAAACGTATTTATCTAAAACTGTGAAATATATATACGTGACAACAAAATTTTTAACGTGATGCAACTTTCTTCAGAAGGTACCTACCAAATATGGGCCCCTTAAAAAACTAAAGATAAACTCTTTCTAGAACAAGAACGTATACGTAAACATATTCCAAAGTGAAAAATGATAGAAATATTGCAAAGTAGTGAGAAAAATTGTACACAGGCGTTCCTCTACAGAGATGTCCCGGAACATTGTCCATATTCAATTAACACAGGGGCCCATATTCCACACATATATGGGGAATTCTGTGACAAGAGAGCCACTTTTTTTCATGAGGGTCTCAAAAAAATCTGATTTTTTTAACATAGTCATACTTGATGAAAAAACATTACCTGAATTTTTTAGATTTTTTTTTCACGTGCCGTTAATGGTAATGCATCGATTTGAAAAATAAATTTCAACTTTAAAGTTTCAAGTGTACTATTAATGGCATAAACAACTGTGTATACATGAAAATTGTTGTTTTTTTCCTCAATTTTTCAAGAAAAAAATATATCGAAATTTTTAAGTGACATTAAAAGGCATTTTCTTACAAAAAAAGTGAAAAAAAAACAGAAGGTATTTATTTTACCATTGCGACAGACGATTTTTCTTAAAAAAATTCAGTATATTTGAAATCAATAAAAAGTGTGAAGAAAAAAATTTGGTAGTGGGAGGGCCATTTCTTCAAGGAGAAAAAATTCTTTTCAAGTTTTTTCTTAAAAATGTTTTAAAAAATCAGAAAATGTTACTTATCCTTCTATGCATCTAATACAATTTAGTCTACACCAGTATCAATAATAACTCCGAAAATGCAGAAAATATATATAAACAAAAAACTTAAAAAGAATTTTTTTCTTCATGAAGAAATGGCCCTCCCACTACCAAATTTTTTTCTACACACTATTGATTTCAAATATACTGAATTTTTTTAAAGAAAAATCGAGACTATCGCAATGGAAAAATAAATATTTTCTGTTTTTTCTTTCACTTTTTTGTAAGAAAATGCCTTTTAATGTCACTTAAAAATTTTGATATATTTTTTTTTTTGAAAAATTGAGATGAAACAAAAATTGTCATGTACCTATACAAAGTTGTTTATGCCATTAGTAGTACACTTGAAACTTTAAAGATGAAATTTTTTTTCAAATCGATGTATACTATTAACGGCGCGTCAAGAAAATCTAAAAAAATTCAGGTAATGTTTTTTCATCAAGTATGACTGTGTTAAAAAAAATCACATTTTTTTTAGACCCTCATGAAAAAAAATGGCTGTCTAGACACAGAATGCTCCATATGTACAACGAATTTAAAAATTAGGTTTTAACATAGATACTATTTTTTATATGATGAAAACACGTGCAAGAATTTATTTTTAACCTTTCCTTTTATTAGATTAAGCAAAAGAAGTTATGAGCTAATATCAGAAAATATGAAAATCAAGCTAATTAAACTTACATTGCACAATTTTCGGTAAATAGAAAATAAACAAGCACTCACCTTGGACAAACTTCATGTGGAATGAAGACAAAAACGGGCGATGTTTGTGTGGCGGCTATGCTAGCTTAAATTTACTCACCTTCAGATAAATAGCGTTATTTGTTAGGTAAATAAACCAGGGGCCCATATTAAGTACAGAGCCCATATTCGGACATTTTCTCTACGTATCACGCTCCCCGAGTCGTATAATTTGACCTGCTTACCCCCTAAAACATCTGAAATAATTCTAAGTTCCTCCTGAAAACCCTACATTCTATTTTCCAACCTAATTTACGCCTAGAGGTCCTACTACCTCCTGCTACCATCCTTTTTAGCTTAAATTTCCGCAATCATCTTTTACCTTTTGCAAATACCATCTATATTAAGCCTATAACTCCTCTACGATGTAGTGAATGATAATTTTTTCGCTTTACGTATTTAATAAATCTTTAACTTTTTTTGTGAAAAATACATAAAACCGCAATTAAAGTAATCAGAAGAGTATTCCCCACTTTCTGCTTTCCTTTTTTTGATCACTAATAAAAGAATATTGTATAAGAAGAATGAAAAAATGTATTTAAATTTCACTGAAACCAAACTTTATTGAAACCAACAATTTTTTACTACATGAATTACTACATTAAAAACTTAGGCATAGACAAATAATCAATCATTATTATTTATTAATTTTAATCCACATATATATTCGCTCAAAAATTATTAGAACTATTGGGATCTAACATGGGGGAGGAGCTTACTTCGAAAAGTTCAATATGGCCGAAATCAGTATACTGCCAACATAGAGTGTATGGGAGTGTAGGTAGTTATTATTTAATTATTATTTATTGTTTTGGCACGCACAAGGATTCGCGAATCCTTCCCAACTTTCACCAGACTCGCAGGAGGACATGGGCACCCTTTGCCCTCCGCTATCGTCCATGGTTGAACTTCCATAAATTCAGCATTCGAGATGCGCATACGCCTGTCCCTTTTGACCGTATCACGGGACGTCGACGTATCTGCGCGTCTCCCCGGAGTTTTTCTCACGTTTTTACTCTTCCACTTTCTCGAAACTTTGTTCTCGCATTGTGAATTGGAAAAAAACCCACCCTTGTACCGAAGCGTACCCCTTCCTTTCGAGCCGCTTGCGAGCTTAATATTAATATTAATAATAATGGCTTGTGTACATTAATCCAATGCCAGTCACTCGCTAAACCCACTAAACGGTATACTAGGAATAGTTTTACTTCTCGCCACCAGACGGCGTATCGAGGCATGTCAGATCCCAATAGAGAATATACAGTATTTCGGCAGGCAAAATTTTGTATTCAATTTATTCCAACTCTTTATCGTTTACCGGTATGCCAACATGTACTTCATTGTCTCCAATGTTCATAAAGACACACACAGTGTGTAAAGATTGTACTGGTACAGCCAAAATATTGTCGGGTACCTGAACTTTGCATAGACATTTCGTGGTCGCATAAGTGAATCGATCACCTGTGGCCTGAAAAACCTCCACAATTTGAACTTCTTGAATGATACCGAAGTGTTGACCAATGCAGTGACATACCGGAAGCATACAATGACATTCTCTCATAGCTTTAATAAAATAACGTATAAAACCTAATTTGGTTCAAAGTTAGCCGCGTACCTTATAGGCAAGTTTATTTTGTCTGTTGTCAAGCGGCCGAGAATGGCTATAGGGGAATTGGGTACTTCACAAAAGTAGCTTTTGTTTGTGTTACACATGTACATATAGAGAATGTACATCCAAGTTTCGCCAAGAAATCCAGCTTGGTGGCGCTGCTTGTACTTACCTTTTGATAACGATTTTCCACGGAAAGAATTTATTTGAATGCTTTGAAATCTACATTCTATTATAATTGAGGCAATATTGATTAAATCTCATAGGTAAAACACTTCAATTATTATCCAAAATAACGTGTAAACAGCGCTTATACCACGGGCATCTACTTAATACTTGATGCGTGCCACAGATGGCACTCTACCGTATGTAACATCCCGAATTAAACAAGCAGAGATACCGACATTGTCGAAACTTTACCGACGGTCAAGAATTTGATAGTTAGAGTTGGCTTGAGAAGAGTGCGCTGTGTGTGCTGCGTGAGAGCGAAAAGAGTCAAACGTCTGATTTCCCGATAGCTGTCAATTCGGAAAATCGAAGTATTGAATAATAGACGAAACACTTCGATCTCTTGAATTAACAGCTATCGGGAAATCAGACGTTTGACACTTTTCGCTCTCACGCAGCACACACAGCGCACTCTTCTCAAGCCAACTATAAAATTTTGACCGTCGGTAAAGTTTCGGCAATGTCGGTATATCTGCTTATTTAATTTGGCATGATACATACGGTATCTGTTTTGTGCAGTTACCCAATCCCCCTATTCGCTGTGTGCAAAAAGCCTAGTGGCGCCGTTGGCGGCGCCTATCGAAAGTGTAGCTGGAGCCGTCAGTAAGTACTGACATAGGATTAAAAACTTTTTTTTATTTATTTGCACGAGGTAATTATTTTATCAGTGATATATACACTGTGGTGAATTAACTTTAATTTTATCTATGTTGACAAGAAAAATCGTAACGTTACGAAGTGATAGAAGTATGCTGTGTGTTACTTTTGATTCCACGTTGTAGGTTAACTATCCGATGAAAATGAATTTCGTCATTCGAACGGGGTTTGGGTCCATTTTTACATTATACTTACTCCAACTACAGATTCAAATACCGGCCACCATGGGCGCTATAAGTTCTATTCAGCCGCTATAGTATGGCATTGCACGTAGCAAATACTAGTAGCGTGCTGGACTCGCATGCTGAAGGACCCGGGTTCGATCCCTCCGTAGTCTCTCTTTTTTTTCATTACGAAATTGTTAAATTTTTTTTACCACGTACGGAAACGAACTGCCGACGCTGTTCGTTTTGATACTGTACACTCTAGAACGATATGATTCACAAGCAGATAAGAATCTCTTTGTTGCTAGGTAAAAATGGGCCCTTCAGGTATCGTCCCCTAACCTTCTTTCTAAACACCTTTTGTGAGGAAAAGCAGATATTTCACGTTCGTTAGAGATCAATATATTGTAATGTTATATATTTTTAAATGCTTTAAATATATTAGAGTATTAAATTATCGAGTTAGAATGAAAAAAAAATTAACAATTTCGTAATGAAAAAAAAAAAGACTACGGACGGATCGAACCCGGGTCCTCGAGCATGCGAGTCCAGCACCCTACCAGTATAGCCATACTCGGCTGCTTGACAACAGACAAAATAAACTTGCCTATAAGGTACCCGGCTAACTTTGAACCGCTATAACTTTTTATCTTGTGGCTAGTACGCGCTAGGGCTGTAATATAATACTACCCTTAGCATGCACTAATATCACATACAAGGGGAGCGCGATCTGAATTTACGAGACCGTGCGTTCCCCTTGTCAATGCAGTCACGGAGCCTTAACGTCGTGCAAACACTTCGTAAATATATTGTGAATGCACTGTCTTCACAATATTTTTAAATTAAAAAATAACAAAATTGATATAATAATGATGTTTCAAACAGTGCAAATTATACCGAATTACTCCATAAATAATGAATGATTAATTATCATAATCGCTACTGTTTTGAAAAAGAAAGTATCAAATTATTTTATAAAATTTAATGAGAAGAACCTTCGAGAGCAGTCACTGTCATGTTCGGTTTCTATATATGACTGGAGTCGACCGACACCAATTGAAGAGTCGGTGGCTCAATTGGTAGAGTGCGCCAGCATTCCCAGTTTCGAAGCAACTCGTCCTAAAGACCGCAAGTTCGAGTCCCGGTAGGGTATGAAAAAAAACCGACACCACTAGGCGGGTTGGCAGGCGGGTCGGCAAACTGCAAAATCACACCTGAGTTGGGAAAAGATCTCCTAAAGTGTGCCAACTGTGGTATGCGAGGACATCCAGCATCCTACAAAGGGTGTCTGTACTATAAATCGGTAATGTACCTTATAAAGAAGAGTAATATATCAGAGACTGATACAGCCAACATTAAACTAAGGCGCATAGCCAACACTGTCAGACCAGGACTTTCGTTCGCTGAAGCTGCATCCACACAGGACAGTAAGCAAAGCACTGATAGCAGAGATAGCCAGCACCACCATGTTCCCTCAACACCAGCCAGATCTCGAGATATCAGGATGAGTATCCACACTTAAAAAGGAAATTATGGATTGTGTAGGACAGCTATTACACAGCGTACAAAGCCAAGTTTTGACGAACTCATCAAAGATTGAAGCCCTCTGCAGCGCCTTGGGCTACGACACCGAAGCTAAACAATGGCCACTGCAAATTCCAGCACTCGACATATATCTGTAGTAAACCAAGGTAATAGCATCACTAACCAGCAGTCATTAAAAATTGTAGCGATAAATACCAACTCGATAGTCACCCATCAACATAGATATCAGCTACAGCATTTCATTGCCGAGAATAACTTAGACATCACGCTAGTGTCAGAGACCAAGCTCACCCAGAACCACAAAACCCGACTCGCAGACTACTCAATAGTTCGCACAGTCCAACCAAACTCACAGGGAGGCGGAGGAATGGCCATCATAATCAAAAGCAACATCGACTACATAACTATAACCTAGAACTCTAACTGTAACGAAATACTCGAAGATTCCATTATAAAATTAAACCTAAAAGATCAAAAGAATTTAATTATATATAGTCAGCGTATACACTTCGCAAAGATCAAAAGTAAAAAATATTCCTAAGGGAACTCAGCCATTTATGCACAGCCTTAAAGATTAACCCTAAAGAAACACGATACTTAATAGCGGGCGACCTAAACGCACGACACTCTAGATATGGCGATTACTCTGATGAGGTAAGAGACAAGCATCTAGTAGAATGGGAGCACGAAAAAGCGGCACACTACAGAGCAAAAATATACGCAGCATCGGAACCCACATTTATCCCCGCACAGACTTTCCTAGACTTATGCATCGCGCATGAAGACGTTAACATCTCCAATCTTAGGAATGGAAAAATCCCGACATCTCTCTCTCTATCTACGACAGTGACCACAGAGCTCTGCTTTTGAAAATTCATTTAGGCACTGAAGGCGCACTAAGCCAAAGAAGGATGGAACCAAACCGCTTTAATTATAAATTCACTAAATGGCAAGATCTGGCGAAATATATCATAAACAATTATAAATCCACAATCCCGGGCGATAGAAACCTCTCAATCAAAGAAATAGACGATTCAATAACAGCAATCACCAATATAGTACAAAAAGCAATCGAGCATACGGTGCCAAGGCATAAGACTTCTGACAACACACAAAAATACGTAAATAAGAGAATCAAGAAACTCCAAAAATGCAAATGTAAATTACTTACCATGTGTGTTAAATAACCGAAGAAAAAACGATCCTAGACTACTTTCTCAAACCTCAATATACATTAAAGAACTGCTTCGATACTAAAGACAGCATCAGAGTCGAATTTGCCAAAATGCAGGAAAAACATTGGGAATTGTTGTGCAGGAAAATCGACTATCGGTGCAGCGAAAAATTGATGCCAACTATTAACAGCATTTTCAGACCAAAGAACAATCTGAATTTAGCTGATATCCATATCGATATTAACAACGATAGCATTATC
The DNA here is from genome assembly GCA_963678675.1 of Xiphydria camelus. Lineage (NCBI taxonomy): Eukaryota > Metazoa > Arthropoda > Insecta > Hymenoptera > Xiphydriidae > Xiphydria > Xiphydria camelus. Next base: position 10,393,837 of record OY783191.1, read on the forward strand.
TTGAACGCAGGAATTAACTTAACGAACACCACAGTGCTCAACAATAAATACGTTTTAACAGACCCCACTGACAAGTTCAACACCATCGGAGCATTCTAAATACGAAACCATTACTTCGCCATGATATCTAAACAACAACACCCCGACATTAAAAAACAGTAGACAGTCAAGTAAAAACTTTCAAAGAGGAGTTCAACTGCAACAGAACAGAAGGAAGATGCTTAACGACATTTTCTAGCACGAACCAGGCCTCAAGCCCCAACAGCGATGAGATCTCGCATAAATATTTCACTACCATCGCGGAAGTTGCTGACATAGTAAAAGGGTTGCCTAATAAAACTTCCAGTGATATAGACAAGATCCCCATGATAATAATAAGACGATTACCCGGCAAAATACTCAAAGATATGACAATAATAATGTGAATAACTCGTTAGACCACTGCTTTTTTCCTGAAGGTTGGAAGACGGCTCTAGTGATGCCCATCCTGAAGAAGGGTAAGTCCACAAACGACCCGTCCAGCCACAGGCCCATTAGTTTAACCCCAAATTTTAGCAAGGTGTACGAAGCAGTTATCAACAAGAGCATCATAACCTTCTGCGACAAAAGTAACATCATCCCAGATAACCAGTTCGGATTCCGTCACGGTTTTTCCACTACAAATGCCATCAATAAGTTCTTATCCGATGTAAATACAGCCTTAATGGGCAACAACATGATCGGAGCGACACTCGTGGACCTGAAGAAAGCTTTTGACTCGGTATGGCTGGGCGGGCTCCTATACGTACTGATGCAGAAGAATTTCACAACGCCCCTTATTAACCTAGTATGGGATACGGTGAAGAGCAAAACATTTAAAGTAATTAACGGCAAGTACGTATCAATCAAAACGTATAAAATAAGGGAAGGATTACAACAAGGGACAGTGAACTCGCCATGCCTTTTTTCAATATATACGGCCGACATACTTAACACGTTCCCTGCCAGACCCTTTTTATGAAGACTTTCCGCACACGCCGCGTGGGGCGTATACGCCCCACGCTTTACAATTGTATTGTTTTGCTTCTAGCGTATGCCTTACAATGAACACTTTCGCTGCGAATGACGCCTAATGGCGTCAACGTACTCCCCCCTATGAGCGGATGATGCCCTAAGGCGTCAGCCCCAATATTTAAATGCTTTAACAAAATATCCCTTCTGCACAGAAGAATGGTCATCCGCAGCGAACAGGTTAACACGTTGACTGCCGAAAGTGCGCAGACAGACGTTTATAAGTGTAGTACCGACTCACGTAAGAATTTTTTCAAAATTCCTATTCTCTTTACTAAATTATGTGCAAAAATACTTTACTAAATTATGTGCAAATGTAAAATTCTCGGTCTAATAGACCGAGACGGCGTGCGCGGAACATTTTTTCTCGGTCGTATAAACCGAGACGGCAGTGAACGTGTTAACTCCTTCAACGTCAACACAACACCAAACTTGCATTCCATCGCTTATGCGGATGACAATTTGGTACGTCGTCGGAAGAACACCATCTGAAATCTGTACCAAATTAGAAGCATTGGTAAATAGGGTGAACGAGCATTATGCTAGCTGGAACCTTCGCGTAAATCCACTCAAATGCGAAACCATGCTAATACGAAGACCTTACGACTTCCTGGCTGGAAATCAAAAGAAATACTTGAAGGATTTTCAGGTGAACACGTATGAACCAGGAACGCAGACTTTAGTAGCAATCCCAACAAGGAATTCGGTGAAATATCTCGGGATGCATAATATTGATCGGCTCGCCCGCTGTACTAAGCACATCGACACCCAGATTGACAAAGCGAAAAATAGAGCAAAATCGCTCGGCAGACTGTTTAAAAACAAATATATTAACAAAAGAGCAAAAGTAATTTGCTACTTACTCCTAATCAGACCGTTACTAACTTACGCCTCAGCTGCTTGGTGGAATATCAACGCTCGACAGATGGAAAGCATCCGTGCTTTCGAAAGGAGCTGCCTGAGGTCATACTTCAATTTACACCGATCTCAGCATACTCAGTACAAACATTTCATCAACAACAAGAGGCTATACTACGAAGCAGACATCCCTAGAATCGACCTCTTTCCACTACGCCTCACAAGAGACTACTTCGCGGGTTTGAAAAACAGTAACAATAAGTTACTGAACGCACTTAGCAGAACAAACCCGATAGCAGCCTTGGCTGCAGCCCGTAAAGGTTACCCGCAACCACACATGTTTATGCACTATGATAAAAAATGGGAATAATCCAAGACTCAACTAATAGACTGATAATATACCATGTGGATAGACATAAATTCGACAAAAAGATCAATTTACACGAAGATGGCACCCCTCAATACTGATACTCGATGGCTATACCCGATAGGGATTTAATGGATGACGGCAGACTCCGTCCCAAATACTGATGGCTGGACCAATCCGCCAAGCACATCCCGGAGTTGCGGATCCGTCTTGACACGGAAAGAAGAAGGAGTCACGAAACTAAAACATTAGCAAGGGCAAGACTGGGACCCTAATAGCGTTACCGTCTCGGCGATCCATCTGTAAATAGCGCAAATACTTAATTATAATCCCTTCCCCTAACCAAGAGCCCTCGCCCACTGTACATTACTTCCTCCCCCCACCCCACATTCCCCTCCTATATTACCTTATATCAAAATTCTAGACACTAGTTTCGTTGGTTTTTCTATTAAGTTTTTCCAATGCTCACACAGCCGTTTAGGTGCAGAAAGTACAATAGTATAATACTTAGATACCTGTCAGACATTAGTGAGACATTTATTCTAATAAGTAAAAAAACTGCAGATAACGGAGAACTATCGGTCTAGAGGTGGTAAGTTATCTAGATTAAGTATTTCGTGTACTTAAGTTTTATACATGGTTTATTTAGTTATGTTTGTTTCTCCATTAGATTGTATAATTACCTGTTATAGCTTAATAAACAGACGTTGAAGTAAAAAAAATAAAAGTAGGCGGGTCGGCAGGTAGCAGTATAACGTCACTGCGTGCGTTCCCTTCTTGGGTCCACGTAAGGCCGAAAATTTCTAGTCTCCTTAAACCTCGGATTCGGGAAATAACTCGACCTTGTAGGTGCTAAGCAGGGCCTAGTTTTCAATGTAATTTAAAACCGGGTTTTATCCTTTATCTCCTACATGAGGTAGGATGTTTAGGTCCAACTCAGGTTCAATTTTACGACTCGGGTCAAAACCTCCAAATCTATTTTAGGAATTCTTCCTAATTTTTCCTCTAATGGCAGTTACACATCAAACATAAGATTTTAATTCAAGGAGTTATTCATTTTTGGAAACCGAAGTCTACTTGTTTGTCTGGAGCACTCTACACACATCACGGAAATACATTTAGGGGATAATCTTTAGTGTGAAAATAAAACAAATCAAAACCCTCGGTAAAGGCTCGCCGCCAAGAACAAAAAAAAAACAAGCCGAAAGAGAGATATCATACACATCAAAACAATGAATATCTGCGGGTTTCCCAAAAATATCCTAATGATATTTAATCTTTGTTGATTGCTCAAAATTAATACGATACCATATATGTGTATTACCGCATTTATTTAACTCTACAAATATTGTATACCTACAACGTGCAATAGAAAAGTCGGTCTCCCATAAGCATATAAGACAGGAAACCATATAGCGGCAATATCGTAACACGCCGACGTAGATTCTCGTCACGATCGGTCGCAACCGAGCGCACGCGTTCGATTCGGCCACACACGTGGATCCGGGTCTTCTCATGCGCACGCATGCGCTGCATGTGTGCGAGCCGCCTCCTTTTGGCGCGAGTCCGAGCCAAGACCGGTTGATTTGGCGAACTCCCAGAACGGAATCCCCGCGGCTGCAGACGGCGCGGTGTACACAATCCTCCGTTTCGTGCTCGTCGCACCCGGTGGTTTTGTCAAGAAGTTATTCGCTCCGTACGTACGAACACTGTTATACTTCAGTGAGCATGTATAGCAGTATACGTACAAAGCAAATGTCCATTAGAAAGTACCAATCCACAAAATAGATGGCGCTGCGGATATGCACGTGTACAATTATACACGTTCAATAAAGTATAACAGTGTTCGTATGCACGGAGCGAATACGCTGGTCAGCTTAAAGACGGCTTTACACGACGCTAGTAACTCGTACGAAGCAAACATTTCTGCTTCTTCTGTTTACCACACATTTTTTCTCCGCGTACGAGCGAATCTTCTTATTTTGCCACGAAGCTTCAATCAAATTTAGCCCCCATGGCAAAACATTAAGATTCACTCGAATCTTTTTGCTATGGTAGACTCGATAAAAGTACCGTCACCCAAAGCGGATTGGTCAGAATCATTGATGCTAAGATTGATTGCCTGGCTTCAATGGGCAGGTTCAATAGACAGTAGTTGTACAATCGTTGAGTAATTTTGAATTGTCATTGGCTAAATGCTCAATTTCAACCAATTACTGTTGAGTCCTGCTTAGGAGCGATATCTGCTGAACCCGCACAATTTTTCTGTTCGACCCGCTTTGGGTGACGGTATATCATTGAGTCGATCGTATTTGAATGGTACGAGCGGATCTTCTCGTTTGGCCATGAAGCACCAATCAAATTAAACCTTCATGGCAAAACACTAAGATTCACTCAAACTTTCCAGCTACGGTCGACTCGATAAAAGTAGAGGAAAGTCACCAAAGTCGGGCCCCGGACTTTAAGCGGGCAGCTCTCCTTATTTTCATATGTAGATCTCTATACCCACAAAGTCACCTGCTTGTGATAGTTTTGGATACGCCCCGACATATGTATATCTCCACCATCGGTTTTAATCTTTCATGGTTAACAATTGACAGTTCAAACAATTTCTTGCCGTTGTGGGAAACTTTTTCATGCGTTCGTATTTGTTTTATTGTTGACGTAGTTTGACCGGTAAGTAATTCAAATTATTTTTATTTTTGAAGTGCATGGAATGATTGATCAGTTTATGGTGTTGAAGATGTGGTTGGTTGCTCGAAAAAATAACTATAACCACAAAATAAACAAAAACGATTGTGCGTAAGTCGGGCCCCTTATTTTTTCTGTTCCTTATGTGGGCTCCTTGTTTTTTATGCTCAATTCCTCTAAATTATCATTGTTCCGTCGCATCGAGCGACGAAATTCGGAAGGTTGATTCATAGCATCACTCGTGGATAGCATAGTGGAAATGTAAAACCGGCTGTGCCATTTTTTTTACTTTGATTTTTTTCCATGAATATAGTTCTACGTGAACATAGACTATATTCATGCAAAAAAAATCGAAGTAAAAAAATTGGCACTTAGCCGGTTTTACACTTCCACTCTTCAATTAATCGTGTCATCGGCGAAGCGATATATTTCGGTGAACATAGGTCGTTAATACCTCGGTTCCGCACCTTTCCGGGAAAGAAGGTAAGGTCGATAAATAAAAAAAAAACAATGTTTCATTTCCGCTCACTTTTTGATCTTTTCCGAGCATTTAGGTAGGAGGCCCACTTTAGGAACTCTTTTTCCAGAACCCGAAAAATGCATGTCGCAAATTTTTTCCAAATTTCTCAGAAACAAGTCTTGTCTCAAACTTGTGTCGAATGTATGTTACAATCAATTGTTCACAGTTTGCAATACAGGTATTGTAACTTCCATATGTTGATTCCTACAATTTTTAGATTCCAAAAAGTAAATGGGGGCCCGACTTTGGTGACTTTTCTCTACTGTTGCCCAAAGCGGGTCGATTAGAATCATTGACGCTATTTTACAATCTGCACGGCACTTATATGTACACAAACGGAGACACAATCTGTATACAAACGGAGGTTATCTACGTAATATTCCCTCGCTTCCTCTTCTCCTTTTCCGCCTTACATGTATATACATATAGGAGGTGGTGCAAATGTGGAACATCAGGGTAATGTGGAAACGTCAAGTATCTTGACTTCAGAGAGATTCACTCCAATTACGATTGCCGTAAATAGTCACTCTCTCGTTCCTATTCGTTACGGCACAGCGCTAGGAATCAGTCGGGCATTGTAGTTAATGGTAGTGCGTCGATTTCTGTTTCGTGATTTTCGTAAAGTTTTTGGAGATAAGGTTGTGGTATTATTTAGGCTAACTTATCATAGAGGTAGCGTAATGCGTATCAGAGTATTCGAAAAGGGAGTTATAGGGAAGGTATTGTTGGATTTTGTTTAGCAGTTTGGCTAAAGTGCGGGTAATTTGGAAACATGTGGAAAAAGATTTATATTTGCAATTTCTGCAAGTAGGGCTTAGATACATAATATCTTTGTCTGTTGACAACAAAACTTTGTTACTTTGTAACTTTTAACTTTTGTAACTTTCGTAACTTTGTAATGAATTAAAAATTTTTGTTGTTTTTTTTTATCAACGAATAATGTTTTCTATGAATAAAAATATATTATAAAAAGAATATAATGCTTAACAATTTTACTACTAGATCTTCCTAGTGTCTATTACTACTAAATGCAGTTGTGTGTACCAAATTTGATACACACAGTAGTAAAAGTGTTAAAGTTCAATATTCCAACATCTTCATGTGTTTACAGATTGTTTACAGATTAATCTACTGTAATTTTAGGGTGTTTCCACATTACCCGCACTTTTTCCCAACATCGAAAAATGTAGTAAGTTAGCCAAATATGTTCTAATTTTTTAAGTACGTGGTTTTTGCACTTGCGACTTATGGTCCCCTATTTCTAACATTATAAGGCATATTAAGGCAATTTTCCAGGTTAAAATAACGATTCACTGATTTTCTACAAATTAAAAACAAACTGGGTTTCCACATTTGCACCACCTCCTATATCTATACGGAAGAACCCTGGTGTATAGTGCCGCGCTCTTACACGGATTTTTAGGTGGATGTGTGCACGCGCGACTGACTTGGCCGAAGTCCAGAGTGAGAAAGCTCTTCCTTTCTTCGTTTCATTGTCCCTCTCTCTCTCTCTCTCTCTCTCTCTCTCTCTCTCTCTCTCTCCTCTCTCCTCCGCCCTCGCTTTCTGCCACTCTCCACTCGCCACGCTCCATTTCTCTTTGTGGAACAGCGATACACCGGTGAGAGAGTGTTCGTATTTTTGCGAGCTGGCTCAGATGCGTATGTGTGTATATACCAACATGACCTTCGTGAATCATCGTTGTCCCCGAAGAAAGGGAGCACCGTGGTTTTTTATTATCGCAGCGGTTTTTTATTCTCTCTCTCTCTCTCTCTCTCTCTCTCTCTCTCTCTCTCTCTCTCTCTCTCCCCTCTCTCTCCCCCTCTCTCCCTATCTCTCTCCCTCTCTCTCTCCCCCTCTCTCTCCCTCTCCCTCCCTCTCCCTCTCTCTCCCCCCTCTCTCTCCCCCTCTCTCCCCCTCTCTCTCTCTCCCTCTCCCTCCCTCTCTCTCTCCCCCTCTCTCTCCCTCTCTCTCCCTCTCCCTCCCTCCCTCCCTCCCTCCCTCCCTCCCTCCATCCCTCCCTCCCTCTCTCTCTCCCTCCCTCCCTCTCTCTCTCTCTCCCTCCCTCCCTCTCTCTCTCTCTCTCTCTCTCTCCCTCTCTCTCTCTCCCTCTCTCTCTCTCTCTCTCCCTCTCTCTCTCTCTCTCTCTCTCTCTCTCTCTCTCTATTCGATTGTTGCAGGGTTATTGTTTTTTTTTCGTGGCAAACGATAAATAATTTTTTCTCTTTGATTTCAACTTTCAAGGAACTTCGTACAGACTCTGTTTCAAAATAAGATATACGCGAATTGCGAAGTTATAATGCATCTAGAACAATATTGCTACGCACTGTTAAAAATTCTGTGTTTCTGTGTTAACACTTCCGTGGATCAAAATCCCCATGTTAAATTTATTAACACATTCGTTTGTTAATTTAACACAAAACATTCATATTAAGTTGGAAGATGATACAGAATCTGCATCAACTGACTTAGCTCCAACTGATTTTCACTTGTTTCGGAAAATGCAAAACGAATTGTCTGATGTACGATTCAAAACATTTGAAGGAGTCCAAAAATGGGTCGATAACTTCCTCATCTCGCAAGATGAAATTTTCTTTGCGGAAAGTATCCGTGAATTGCCAAAAGACGGTTGAAGGTCATTAAAAGTGAAGGGGATTATTTTGATGGATAAATATATTTTATTTTGTTCAAAAATAAATTTTGAATTTTTGCAAACGTGTCCTAAAACTTATTTGTACACCTAATACATCGTGGCGTATATTTTACAAAGCATTTTTGTTGTAAATGGCATTGCTGTTATAAATACTCAAATGGCAATAGCTACAACATAAAAAAATAGTTTGATTTATTGAAAAGAAAGCGAGTATCATTAAAAAATTGTAGTGGTGTTTTTGTAGTAAACAATTCCATTTTAATAGTAGTTATTGTCGAAGTGAACATTACTATTAATTAGGTACTATTAAAGAAATTATATCCGTCTTCGCAATGTGCAATATTCTTCTCATTAAATAATAGCGCGTGATGTACTTAGTAGCTGCAAGTAGCGTATGAAAGAACGACACACATAATTAGATAAAAATTTAGTGTTTTCAATACAAGAAAATTGCTGCAAAATATTACAGTAGTAAATATTCTGGTAAAATGTAATAATATTAGCCTCAATGTTGTGCAAATCCCATAGAAAGTGTTATATTAAGCCCGCTACACACGCTCATGCAACTTGCAGGTATAGCGTGTGTAGCGTAAGTCGGAGCTTGAGTTGAGTCGAAAGTCGGGCTTGAATGAAATGAGGCAGTCTTCTTTACTGCAAGTCTGAACGTGTGTAGCAAAGTTGTACGACTTTCACAGGGCAAATTAAAGGAGAATGTGGGGTAAAGTGGGGAGCGGGGCAAAGCGGGTAATTGTCAATAACACAGGCACACAAAAAAAAAGGTCTTGTTCCCAGAACCAGACCAGCATATCTTTATGTTTTTGGGGTCGCTGAATCCGAATCCGGTGTCCGTTTATCTCCATCACGTCACATTTGTTTTTTAATCTCAAAAACCCATCAATAGATCATGATTTTCAAAAAGTTAATGGACTTAAACCAAATTCGCTATAAGGGGTTTTTTGGGTCATTGATCACGAATCTGAAATCGGATTTCAAAAATTCAAGATGGCGGATCCAATATGGCGGACGAGATTTTTGAAAATCGACGGATTCATGCCGAATTTGGTATAATCAGGTTTTTTGGGTCGCTGATCATGAATCTTAAGTCAGATTTTAAAAATCCAAGATGGCGGATCCAATATGGAGGACAAGATTTTCGAAAATTTTGAATTTTTGTAAATATAACTTCATATTCGTCATTAGCGATTGAAAAAAAAAACTCTATACCAAATTTGGCATGAATCTGTCGATTTTCGAAAATCTCGTCCTCCATATTGGATCCGCCATCTTGAATTTTTTAATCTGACTTCAGATTCATGATCAGCGACCCAAAAAACCCCCTTATACCAAATTCGGCATGAATCCGTTGATTTTCAAAAATCTCGTCCGCCATATTGGATCCGCCATTTTGCATTTTTGAAATCCTATTTCAGATTCGTGATCAGCGACACAAAAAACCCCTATAGCGAATTTGGTTTAAGTCCATTAACTTTTTGAAAATCATGATCTATTGATGGTTTTTTGAGATTTCAAAAAAATGTCACGTGATGGAGACAAACGGACACCGGATTCGGATTCAGCGACCCCAAAAACATAAAGATATACTGGTCTGGTTCCGGGAACAAGGCCTTTTTTTTTGTGTGTGCCTGAGTTATCTTTGAATTACAGAAAACCACCAGTAATTATTCAAGAAGACACTATAGGCGGCGAGCGAATTTGCTACTAGCGCCACCATCGGCGATTTTGTACAGTTTCCACGGGAATGAGTTAACTGCGACGTGCCAGCTGTCAGTCTTGTTCCACCGCAACGAGCGACGGAATTAGGAGGGTCGATTCGTGCTTCTTGGTAGCATCGACCACACATAATTCGCCGACTAGAATTAATCGCGTCGTAGACGAAACGAATATTTCGATAAACATACCTAGGTCGTAAATGTCGCAGTTCCGAACTTTTCTCCGAAGGTAATTTTAGAGCGATTCGTAGCAAGCCGTCTCTCGCAGTGCCCACTTCAATAGGTACCGTCACAAAAGCGATCCGAGCTGGATTAAGGGGAGGAATGTCGGATGCAGTCGATGGACAATTGGGGAATTTTGATACCTGGTTTATCCAGGAAAGCCATACACTGTTTCTAGGTAGCCTGACGCACCTTCACGATCGAGAACGAGCATTCGGCTTTCTCGATCGTGACGTGCGAGACTCGGGGAATCATAATTAACGGTACCCTCGCACTTTGAACTCGGGCCTCAGAAGTTCCCCAGCGTTATCAAGATTCCTCCTCTCTCTCTCTCTCTAGCTGATCAAGGCGCATCGCGTCGCGTCGCGTCAGCCCACGCTATCCCCTCCGCTAGGCTACGATGCGAATATATAAACCGGGACTAAAAGCGTAAGCAATCATGGTAAACTACGATTCAAGCAACGGTAAACTGTATCTCCTATTTAAATATAATATAATTTAATAGAGTGCGTGCAGTGTATGAAATCATGACGTAGGAGTCCCCTTGCGACGGAACACATATTAACACAAACTCAAGTCACTTAATACGTTTTGTCACTCGGTCACATTGGCGAAGCGGTAGGTTTTGGCGAATTTAGGCTGTCAATGAGCCCGCAGCCATGCACCTTTCCCGGAAGGATTAATTACTGGACGAGTCGTAATGAACCGCTTTCCGCAATACCCATTCTAATAAATACCGCTATCTATCTTCTTCTATCTTCCATATACACGTTTAAATAAAAATGTTATATTCGTTTCTTCAAGGTCTAACGTCGCGGTCTCACAGGGTCATAAACTGGGCGAGAGCACTACCTGTATTGTGCATGTGTCACGTCAATGTCGACACGTTGAGACCGCGTCGTAAGATCTCCGAAAGTTCTTTACCGATTGCTTTGAAATTTGGACATAACGTTGCATATATACCGTATGTCCCACTCTGTACGGGCCAGTTTGAAGTTACCTTCGGGGAGGCTTGGTCGGTACTTGAGTGATTTAATACCGGTAGAAGTCGAGTCGGTAGTTAGAGTTGGTGTCAATTCGGGAGATCGAAGCGTCTAACCTCGAAATTATGAATTTGTGAATAATGGTGAGTAATTTCCATTCCATTTAAATCCATAATTTTGAGGTTAGACCCTTCGATCTCCCGAATTGACACCAACTCTAACTACCGACTCGACTTCTACCGGTATTAAATCACTTAAGTACCGACCAAGCTTCCCCGAAGGTAAATTCAAACTGGCCCGTACAGAGGGGGACATACGGTATATATAGATATACTCAAGTGCTCAGCGATCGGCCCGATTCTGGTCGGCACGACCCGGTGGACACCCGACCTAAGTGACTCTGGTCAGTTCAGGCGCTGCTAAACAATATTCGCTCGCCGCCTATAAGCTATATGACTGCTAATTTACATATATAACATATTGCACGGAAGTCCACAAAAACCTTTAAGCAATTGAAAACATTCAATATCGTCCACAATTACCCCAATTGACCCTATACTCTTCTTTATACCTGGTATAAAGAGCAAGCGTACATTATTTTTATTATTGACTAAATCTTGCTCCATTATGGATTGGTCAACTTCATCATCATTGATCTGAATTTCATTTGGTGGTAGATTGTTATTTTCTTTAATCGCTAAATTGTGTAGAACAGCAGCAGCTATAATAATAGTTTCGACGTTTCGACGTTGTTCGGGCTCACCATAAATCTAGCGTTTAGGCGTCCTTTCGTCGCTCACTCGAGACGTCCCCATTTAGTCAAACCGATGCGCCAGGTCATAAATATCAGATCGGACGCTAAAGTCGGTACGTGTGGATGCTCCTTAGACCAACAGACTTGGCTTGGTCGGTCGACTTGCATGAGCGTGTGTAGCGGGCTTAAGACATATGTATGTTGCAACTTTCCATCCAAGAGCCATTAACGTATCCTTGACCGGTCAACCCATATGAGGCCTGGCGTTGTCATGGAGCAGTTTTACTGAACGTTTTCTTTTGCCAGTAAAAGGACGCTTTTGGTCAATTTCTTGGTTCAATCGTATTAATTGTTGATGATACCCGAGTCGAAATTTTGCCCCTATTTTGATGGCCAAAATAAAGCGGCTCTCTAGCTTATGTCATAAGGTCATAAATAAATTTATGGTCATGGGGACGAGTCATCGGAACAGGACGATTTGGACTGGCACGCGGGAAAAAACTTTCGTCAAGTCGAAAGTCCACGGATACGGTTCGATCCGCGGATCGATCTGCAGTTTTGCGCCCACTAACACGCGGTTTTGCCCGTGGCGGTCCAACCCGTCAGTTTTAACCGCGGATCTCTATTCTGCGTTAGTGGACGACGACGGATCGGACCGACGGATCGGACCGGCAGGTCGGATCGACAGATCGAACCCTGGCCAGCTTAACACGCTTAATACGTTGCCCGTGGCGGTCCAACCCGTCGGTTTTAACCGCGGATTTCTATTCTACGTTAGTGGACGACGACGGATCGGACCGACAGATCGGACCGACGGATCGGACCGACGGATCGGACCGACGGATCGGACCGACGGATCGGACTCTGCGTCTATGGCCAGCTAATGGTAGAAACCGCGCTGTCTCTTTCTTTTGCCACGCCTCCATTGAGGTGAATGGGGGCTGAAGCGAAGCTTCTCTAACTCAGAATTCTGCGAATTTACAGCTCCGAGACGCGCGAGTAATAGAGGGACCACTGTATGTTGCTTTTCTAGTCAATAAGAAAGAGCTCGAATAAATATTAGGTCCTTGAATAAGTTCTCGCTGTTTTTTTGTGTGAAAATTAATGCTTTGTTTAAAGTATGTGGTACAAAATACGTCACTCAAAGTATTGCCCATCACTGGCCACTACTTTTGCCCATCTTTCTGGCAGCATTTGAATTCCCCGTCGGGAAAACGATACGTCCTTTGACGCTATCCAAGAATCGATCCATTTTTCGACATCTTCATAAGAGTGGAAGTGCTGCTCAGCCAGGCCATGTGCCATCGAACGAAATAGGTGATAATCGGAAGGGGCTATGTCCGGTGAATACAGCGGGTGGGGTAGGACTTCCCATTTAAGCGTTTTCAGCTAAGTTTTTCTGGTTTTGCCACATGCGGCCGTGCGTTATCGTGTAACAATATCACCTTGTCGCGTGTCTCTGTTCGTATAACGGCCGTTTTTCCTTCAGGACTTGGCTCAAGCACATCAATTGCAGTCGATAACGATCTCCTGTGATGGTTTCTTTCGGTTTGAGCAGTTCATAATTTTCACATTTCATTTTCGGTGCACCAGAGCGTTCTTTACCTCCAAAGTCAAAATCATTATTTTTTTGAAGCGTCGAAACCAGTTTCTACATGTCGTTTTCGACAAAGCATGTTCACCGTAAGTTTCAACAAGAATTCTGTGTGCTTCAGCTGCAGATTTCTTCTGAATAAAGTAGTGCAATACGATTCTCCGTAAATACTCTTTATTTGGCACAAATGTCGACATGTTTGGAACCAAGTAAACAAATTCTGTTTACACTGTGGCGAACTAACACACACTGAAGTTCAAGCTTACTGATAGTACTCCCTTGTAGATGCGTTACCATCTGAAATTACATGCACGTAGTTCTGGTAATGCCATCAGTTAGAAAACAGCGAGAACTTATTCAAGGACCTAATAAGATTTTATAATTGTATTATTCCTTTCTCAACATTTTTCTAAATTTATGATTATTTTTCTAAGTCCCGTTCGTCACGTTGAAAATATTCTAAGTCCGAAACTCTGACACAGTAAAGGGGCTTTGGCCATCAAAATAGAAGCAACATTTTAATTCGCAACGAGGCCCTATTTTGAATGCCATAGCTTCTACCCACTAGAGGTGCTGTGACAATCAAAGTAGGGGCAAAATTTCGACTCGCGCGCGGAGACCCTATTTTTAAATGCCATAGCTTCTACCTAGTGAAGGGTCTTTGGCCATCAAAGCAAGAGCAAATTTTACAGATAGGTTCAAAAAGCATTAAAATAGGAGCTCGACGATCATATAGCATCAAAATAGGTTTGAAAAGTCGCTGTGGCCATCAAAATAGGGGCAAAATTTCGACTCGGGTAGCGATCAGCAGTAACTGTCTGGCCAGGTTTCAGAAGTTCATAATGGAGTACGCCTTTCATATCTCTTATTAAATAAAACAACGTCATAACTCAAAATGCTAGAAAAATGCGTATTTAAAGTTTCGAATTGCTGTCATTTGTATATGAAATAATTTAAAACCAAAATATTTGTATGTTTCGGCAGAGCAATCAGTTGTATTAATTATGAAGTACTTAAACTTTTTATGCAAACATAATAAACATCTGTAAAATCAAAAATAATGCTCTCACTCCGATTTGTGACGTTATTTGAGTTATAACGTTGTTTTATTTAATAAGCGATATCCCACCATATGCACAGCATGACTTTATTACAGTGAATATTGCGCTTTGGCGTCGATGTCGTCGGCTCGCCGGGGTTAACCCAATGATATCAGCGTTTCGGATTGTCAAAATAAATCCACTTTTCATCGCCGATCACAATTTTTCACAAGAAAAACTTTCTTTCTGCTTTTTGTAATGAGTCAAATATATGTCAAGACGGCTATTTTTATTTGAGTCAAAGAGTGTACCTAGCACCCACTTTGTTCCTTTTCGAATCTTTCCAATTGCTTGTAAGCGATAGGAAGTAGTTCGTTGAGTTACTCCTAGCTGTTCTGAAAGTTCTTTTTCCGCCTGGCAAGAATTTAAATCCAGCAACGCGCAGTCCCTTGCAGTTCCTGGTCGTCCACCTTTACAGGGGCCCCGGCAAAATCGCCGTCTTTAAATCTCTTATACCAATACTCACATGTACTTTTAGATACAATGTCATCCCCAAGAACAGAACAGATCGATTCACATGCTTTCCTAACACTTTTTCCTTAATGGAATTCATAGCGAATGCAGTGTCTAATAAAGATCTTATCGGTCTGCATATTTTATTCATAGAATTTAAAAGTTATATCTATGACTCTCTTATGTTTCGATGCCATATAACAAATGTCGCCATATCATATGTGAGCGGTAACTTTGAATTACTTTTATGACACGGAATGGAAGTGTCTTAATCTTATTTGTACACCTAATATAGAAATTGTATATTGTAAAAATGCTATTGAGGGGACATAGTTGATGCCATGTACTACATATATCACATACTTAACCCTTATCGGTCGTATGTCACCTCTCAGGTGATATCGGTACTTTGTCGCATCGGTTGTATGTCATGTATAAGGTGACAAGACTAGTCATGTCGAAACTCGCTGTGTACTGAGAGAATGCGCGTATAATTGCTTTGCCAGTTGAACATTACCAACGGAGCGATCAACAGGTCCAGTGATATATAAAAAGTTAGCGTCCGATAAGGGTTAATCCTGAAACGACACACTCTATTTAAGGAGTCTTATCTGCATGAATAATTTGTTAGAATTTCCTACCTAGATGATACTCGATGCTCTCAACCTTTTCAGAACTAAATATTTCCTTTCCATTTATAGAATAGACGAGCGGTTTGTATTTCGGCCTGCTGCGTCGAGCTTTTCATTGTCACTCGTGAATGAACTGCCTTGGCGAGGACTGTCTCGCCAACGAGAGCAGTATGTGTAGCTGTCGCCATCAGCTGCCCGGAAATTCATTCAGTAAATCTATCTGTATTTAATATGTGCTCTGTAGAAATTATAATTGTTTATCCAGATTAGGTATTCATATAAAAAGCCTCTAACAAGATTGCATTTAGAGCAATGAGCGTGATTCTACAATATATGAAAAACTAATAGAACTTTTTTAAATTTCATAATTTTGCATCTTGCGCTTAGAAAATCATGAGCTTACTTCGAAAAAGCTTGGCATCAATAATTTAAATTTGGTTAGATGTCTTCTGTGTATCTTCAATTCAAACTTAACTTTCGGATAAGTCGCTAAAGGATGAATATCATCAGAAAAAAAAAACGTTTACCCGGAAGCGCGTTAAACTTTAATCCGAGAGGAAAAGAAATCAGCCATTAACCCGAATAACTATTTCCAATTTCCAGTCATGTCTAAACAATTTAAAAATGTTCTATCCGAGGCGCGAGAACTCGTTCTGCTCCTCGAAATCCCTAACAGTTAATCCTATTTATGATCCGACATTCATTCTATTTGATACTCTTTTCTTTCTCTTCCTTCGCCATATTTATCAGTCAATTATTCAGAGTCCACAGCTGTCACTGGTTGATTCGACACCTTCCTTTTCTGATGGTTAATTCATAAATATTCTCTATTAGGCACATGAAACGGCGAATTTTTATGATTTCGAAGATTTCTGCATTTCCTGAAACAATTTCTTCTGGAGGCTTTTGACGATTTTATGAAATTCTAAAAATAGTCGCGCTTACAAGGGAATTTAGAGAATTCGAAAATTCAGAAAATTCTACAACTCTATGAGAAAGTAGAGTAGTTCAATCTTAATGCAAAAACACTTTTTACTGGTGCCATAATATAGTTTTGAAAGATGAAATCTCTCCTTGAAAAAATGCAGATTTTTCTTAACTGGAATAGCTCTCGAAGGTTTAAAAGTATAGGGAAAAAGTTTAAATAAAAGTTTTATGGTTTTCTTACACTCATGAAGCCGGGGAGAAATAATTCTCAAATTAGAATTTTTTAATTTATCCTTACGCAAGACGACATAATCTCGTTATACACGCATGACAACGCGATTTCACGCACGTGCGGAGCGAAGTGTAACGTCGCGCGCACACTTGAGCATTTTATCGAATACCGCGGTGTCCTTGCTTAAGAGGATTAGTTTCATGGAAGGCGAATTAACGTTTTGAGCATTTGAAGTAAGCTGATATACAAAAAAGGGAGAACCATTGCTATGTGTCTGAAATATTATCTATGCTTCTAGTGATACGAAAATGCGGCACAAAAAAGGTATTACCTATGTGATTCTGAGAGAAACAGAATATATAAAACGAAATACCGATGAATGAAATCCACTTTATACGAGTATATCATATATTGTTAAAAATTTATAATAAAGCTTCTAATATATGTATGTGCTGCAAATTTTATTCAGGTACATGTGTAAACTTTTAATTCAATAATTTACACATTTACACATTTAAATATGTTCGCGCGCCCGTGGGTGTGTGTGTTTATATGTTCCTTATACAAATCCACAGTTTTTATCTGATCTATGTGCAATTTTGTATACGTATGCTTTTTAAAACAAGGCGGAAAATGCCGTCTACATTTGGTTTACAAAGACCCACCCCAACGTATACGTACACATTTTTTATTTTTCGCAAATTAAATCTAAACAAAATTTAGGAAATCGGCAAAAGTCGATGATGATATTCTGAACTGAAAGAATAATAAAATGGACTGATTCCGATCGGAAAATTATGAGCCCAGAGATTCTAACTTTAAATTGAAAAATTAGTGTGGCGAGACACGCCATTGCGACACATGCACTGTACTTGCTTAACGCAGAAAGAACGCACAAAGTCATCGAGTTATTCACTTCCGACTACTGTTATATTTCTCGGTTCATTTGTTTGCGCGCGTTCTTTCGTTCTTTGGAAACTGTTTGAATAAGAAAGATCAGATATTACTGCAATCAAATCGGAGAAAGTTTAACGTAAACTGTTTCTATAGAAGAATTGACACCGATTTATTATATAATGCCGCCGATATAATGCCGCCAAAGAAGAAACAGTCAATAGAACAAGTATATCCGAAAGCTAAAAAAGCAAAAAATCTTCAGAGGAAAAAAACAAAAAAATACAGTGTATAAACAAGCGTTAAAATAAATTTTAAAAAAGCATATTTTCATTAAAATATAAAACTAATTTTCTTCATTTGATAATAGATTTTTTAATTAAACTAACTTACAAAAGAAACATTTTTTAAAATTGACAAATATCCGGGCAACGCCAGATAGATCAGCTAGTTTACTATAAATCAACTTAAAATCTATCAAGTTACGTATTTTTTTGAGTGAAAAACTAAATTCAGCATTTCTATGTAAAACTGTAATAACAATAAGTATTTGACAACGTGATTTATATTATTATACTAGATTTCTAATCTTACCATACTTTTGTGTAACAAATATGTAATAAATTTAGAAACATTTCTTAATGGTATATATTTATCTGTATGTGTGTGTGTGTCCACCTAGATACTAAACGTTTTTTCTTTTGTGCTACTTTGTATCGCTATAAACAAAATGGGGATATTTTTACCTACACATTATCTATCGAAGTGTGATGCAGTGATTAAATTTTATAATATTTCAAAGTTCATTTAAGTTTATTTGGAATACAATTAATATCTTTATTTGAAATTGAATTTTTAACTTCCGTAAGATTTAATTACGTTATAGGGGATGGGAATCTTACACTGAAGAAAATAAATGTGGTTATGACAATTATTTTGGACTCAGCTGCTCAAGTTTGGTAATTAACACCAATTTTTATACTTGTAATTATTTTTAGTTACTGGAACAAGAGAATTGTTGCGATAACTGTATAAAACTGGTGCTGATTACAAAATTGGAGCAGTCGAGTCCAAAATAGTCGTTATAACTACTTTTTTTCTCAGTATACTTGATGGGACCTTGAATAGTCATTAAAAAATAAAAGTACACAACTTATAAATATATTTTTTCTACTTTATAAAAAAAACTCTGAATTAAAAAAGTTAATTATAGAAAAATAGTCAGTGATTGTTAATTGGTATAGAAGAAGGAAGCTCTCCCAGTGACAAATCCTTTTCATTTGCAAATATCGACTTAAACTTCTATTGATATACATTCATGATCATTTTATGCCTATATACAGGGTGTTATGCAGGTCGATGTAAACCTTATATGAGCTGATAGAATACCTCATTTAGAACTTATTTAGCCACAGTTACCTGAGTACAAAGTCTGATAATTTTCGAGCTATTCGCAAAAAAGTGATAATGTTATCACCCGTTTTCAATGTGTTAAAATGATGTTATTAATCTCTACTTCGTTTTTAGACAATCCTTACCATATTAAATAGAAAAATACAGATTAGAGCAAGAATTCAAACTGAAAAAATGAATGTAAGAGTTATTATCTTCATTCTTTCATTGGCGAATAGCTCGAAAACTATCAGAGTTTGTACTAAGGTAACTGTGGCTAAATAGGTTCTAAATGAGGTATTCTATCAGCTCATATAAGGTTTGCATCGACCTGCATAACACCCTATATAGGTATACACCTATCTTAAAAGATTCTACGAGTGAGAGAACATGTTACATAAAACCCATATTTTAAGTCCAGTGTAATCAGATATATAATATATTACGTTTAACTGCATTATATAAGATTAAGGTAGGTACTTGTATAGATGGAACGATAACAGAAGCCTGTGCCTGACTTATTGATATTTGGCGCGAGGCTCCATGAGGTCTCTTGATCTTGCCGCTTGCGCATACCGTCACGTATACCTATACGTAAGTGATTACTTCGGATGAAGAAATTCCTAAAATCAAATTCCAGATTCGAGCAATCAGATACGATGCCAGGGAACATCCCAAATTTCATCCATCCATATATCTAAAATGAAATCTAATGATCTTATACACCCAACACAATATCATACTCATATTTTATACTTCCATACTTATTAGATGTATCGCCAGCTAGGGAAAAGTGAGGTAAAACCGGATAATTCAGATGGCCTCTGGCTACTATAATTTTTAACAGAAGGCAAGGGCCAACCGAAGTGCTCGGTTTTACCACACTTTCCCCCATACACGTGCAAATCCTTATTCTTATCTTTGGTGGTATGCACAAAACTCAACTGCACCCACGTGCAAAGTTATCGAGTCTTATAAATCACGACGGTCGTGACTTATAAATCACGAAGTAAGTGCGGCTATTTAGTGTGCGATGGAAACGGACGATTGTGCGGGACATCGTTTCAGTACGGGGTGGACAGGGAAGGTAGAGAGAGAGGGGGGTGGGGGGGGGGGGGGGGGGAAGAATGGGAAAGGGTCGTATGCGTCGTAGCGAGCAGGGAGACCACCGCGTTCACGTAAGTATGTATATTGCGGTGGTCTGGCACTGCTCCACTTCTTTCGGATTCTCACGAGCCGATCTCCTGTTAAGGAAATAGAGCGGGGCACGGTGTCCTCTTAACTAACGCTAAAGGTATCGCTAATAAATTGGCATTGCACTATCTTTCCGACCTTAAATGGTCCGAGCACGGGGAAATAAGGGCCGGTAAGAAGATTTACGCTATCGTGCCTGTCGAATGGGAGCGAGGGGTTGCATTATCACATCGTTTTTAGAGAAGAAATATTCACATACATAATTCGCTCACCGGCTGCAATAACGGCACAACAATGATTTCAGCACGTTGCGAATAGTAAGCAATTTAAAATCGTTAATTTTACTTTTCCTCACACATGCCCATTTCGAGGCCTTTTCCAGCCTATTTTTAGACCATAAGATGGCGTTTTTCCCGCGTGATACTGACTGGGAGTCCGCAGGCTGTTAAAAGATTGCTTAGTCCGAAGTGGGTCCTTTTTCCAAACTGATAAACGCAACGTGAAATGAGCCGTGTATTCTTCTGTTCGTTTTGTTTTGAGAAATGGGCATTCGTGAGAAAAAATAGTATGTCATTCGGCTGAAATCCTCGGATTTTTAAGGCTGTGTTTAGGTCGTAGCACGGAGTATGGTGGGATCACGAGGCTCGCCTAATTATATAAACACAGTAAAAAAACCTCGGATTTCCGCCTAATGATATAAGATACTATTTATTGTTTAGGCTATAAAACAAATTAATAATCCAGATGTTTGGTTTTTATGAGCTTTTCTCCAAACTTAGTAAATTCGTCAAATTCGTCCGGTTATCTTCGCATAAACATCCAGTTTTCGCTCGGCACTAAAAAGGTGTTGTGCCGTTATTGCAGCCAGTGAGCGATACGTACATCGGAACGTTCACGGATCTCCATCGAAATTAGGCATAGATTGCCAAACGTGCGATCCAATAAGCGGTCTGCTGAGTTCTTCCACTTACTCTCCACCGTACTGGATAGTAAGTTGTCGGGTACGGTAAAGAGTAGGCATAGGAATTCAGCTAATCCGCTATTGGTTCCCGCGTTCAGCAGAGTTTACGCTCAGTCTTGAAGCAGATCTGTGAACATCCGGATACACAGCTTACATGTACACATTAAAGGTAGCACAAAATACATTTTTGAATGTCTGTAAAGTCAATGAAATTTGCATGGAAAAAAAGGGATTTGACAAATGAGATCTCAGAAGTTATATTATATGTCTTATGTGCTTACACGAGTACCTACATACGATCGCAAAGAAACTCTATTTTCAACCGCACTTACCATATTATCAACGATTTACGATGCATTCAATGACATATGAACTTTATTTCCAGAAAAGCACCTCTTGCTTGATAAAGATTTTAATTGCTAAATCTCTTCTCCCATAACGAAAGCTAAGAGTGCGCCAATAAATTAGTACAGTTTCATCTTCCTATCTACTAATTTTTAAATTATATCAGTACAATAATTCTTTCTCCGCGGATACTACTTTTGTATGAATATACCTACAAATAAGCATCTTTTTCTCTTGCTTATTTTTAAAATACTGTCATTCGAAGAACGGTACTACAATAAGTACGTTGTTTCGATGTTCATAGTGAAACAGACGAAACGTGTACACCAGAATACTTCCTATTAGTATCCGTGTCGTCTCACGCCACACCGTAATTGTTCCACCTATGCATGAAGATTTCTCATTGTCATCTTCCGAAAAACGTGGGATAAAATTAAGACAAAAACTAAATAAGAAAGCCCCAGGCCGTGACGCGTGCGGGGAGCGTCGGCGCCTCGCCTACGTTCCCAGACTTCGATACGCCTTTTCACGGCGATTAGTAGTGCCGAACATAAATGAAAATAATTTTTGCCGATCGTTAAATTTAATTAGATAGCCGGCTGTAGGATGATCGTGGTTCCTTTGTATGTTTTTTCTTGTACTATATAAAATTTCTTAGTAATATGCGAAAGATTTATAGCACAGTGCGCGCCACAGCCTGCATGAAAGAATCGAGAAGTTCAGCTAATATTATTATAAAACTATTAATTAATTGAAATTTAAAATTGCATTCAGCATTCAACAAACTTCTGCAATTATTTGCATGCAAACTATAATGAATTGCAAAATGGACAACAGCACGTTGTATTTATTTCGAAATTTTGCGATCCCTCGTATTTTTAAATTTTCGGAAAAGTAATAATGAAGCAAATTATCTCCGGAGTTACTATTTAGCAACTTTTTACGAGTTGACTTAAGGGGGGTTCTCAGTATTTTTACGAAAAATGCATACAATGATGTAGAGCTTTGAAATTTTGATGATATATTCATTAATTAGTTCTCGATAAATCCTCAAAATTTCAAAAACATTTACCGTACGGATTTTCTGAAAAAAATGCCGTAATTTCCCATAACTTTGGTCAAATTTGAGTACATTTTTGCTAATATCTGACATTAGAATGGGTCAATCTTCTTGCTATTTTTGATGTGTAAACATCTATGCTATGGCTCTGCGGTACGACCTACCTGGGAAATTGAGCGTCAGACGTAAGTCATGTAGATGTGACTGCGTCAGTGTGTGTGTGGCGCTACTGCGCATACTATTCGCGCAAGCTGGATTATCTCAACGGGAAAACATTTTAGAGAAAAATGTTGATTTTCCCTTGGCTACCCAGTGGTCGTATTGGATTTGACCTTGACCGTGACCTTTAAGGTAATATCAAATACCTTCCTGAACCGTTCATCCGATTGCGATGAAACTTTGGGGAATGGTTGGACGCATGCTCGCGAAGGTTTCTGAGTTAGTAAATCTTATACAGGGTGTTCAAAAAGTACCGGTACGGATGATTATTATGCCTTCCTAAACCGTTCATCCGATTGCGATGAAACTGGGGAATGGTTGGACGCATGCCCGCGAAGGTTTCTGAGTTAGTAAATCTTATAAAAGGTGTTCAAAAAGTACCGGTACTGATGATTATTATGCCTTCCTAAACCGTTCATCCGATTCCGATGAAAAGTTGGGAAATGGTTGGACGCATGCCCACGAAGGTTTCTGAGTTAGTAAATCTTATACAGGGTGTTCAAAAAGTCGAACTATACTTGACCTAAATTTGACCTCCGCTGACAATAAAGGTAACATGAAAAAATGGTCAAGGACACATTTGAACGTGGAAAAAAATTAATTTGACCTTGATATAACCTTGAAGGTCATGGTCAAGGTCAAATCCAATATGACCATTGCGTAGCCCGGGAAAAATACTAAAAGTTTTGTATTAAAAATGTATTTAAACAATGGTGGACGGACAAAATCAATCCACAATCTACCCGTGCGAAGCCGGGACGGACTGCTAGTAAGTTATAAATCTAATATAATAATAATAAATATTTTATTATAGAAAAAATTAAACTTCTTTATGTCGAACTACGACGTCATATTCCCCAATTAAACTCGGACCGCAGATAATTGTAAGATGTTTACACATCCTCCGTGAGTACAACGGCACTCACACCTTTTTTTTTTGGGTAGGCTTACATAAACCCAAAGAACTAGTAACCTTATCGGCAAGAAAAGGTAGCCTGAAAAAAAAATTTGAATTTTTAAAGTGTGGGCCATAGTTGTGCTCAAAGTTGCACAACTATGGTCCAAGTTGATTTCTCGATAGCGTTCAGCGCTGGATTATATTTGGGACCTGTAACATATGGCTGGGTAGTAAGAATTTATAATTTCGTCATTTATTGCAGCCCGGTTTCGCTTTATATTGCTGCAAAAGCGTTTTGACAATGATCCTTTATTTCGATTTAAAAATGACTCTACCCAGCGCTTTCCAGGAAAGTTGTTAACAAATCTAGGTTCATGCTTGCCGCCGCTATCTAAGTACATTTTTATGATGCATCGTAGGTCAAAAGTGGTGAGTGGAAATCCAAAATCACACATTGTCATGCAACGCTGTGCGAAAGCCTTTTCTTCATCTTCCGTAAAAACACATTTACGACCTGGCAAAGTAATGGAATTTTGTTTCAATGCTTTTAACTTTAGAATTATTGAGCTGCACGGGATCTTGTAACGTTCTGAAGCCTGTCTTTGGGTCATCTTTTTGGTTTGAATGTTCTTTATGCATTGTTCCATTTTTTCATTGGAATAATGGAGATAAGGTCGTCCTCCGACTCTACGCCGTTCAATTTGTGTTCTAAGCATTGTCTGGAAATACAAAATATGTGGCGTAATTTAACTGAACTGTAAAAAAAAACTGTTGCACAACAATGGTCCACGGTCCGTTGTGGACCATAGTTTTATGCCGGAAGACGATTTTTTAAACGGACAGTGAGAACAAATTTTAAAAACAAACAATCGCTAAACATTTGGTTGCTACATAGGTCTCAAATGTATACCGATGCATTAAGAGTAATTAGCAGTAACCCAAAACTTACCGAGTGTCCGCTGTGAACGATAGTTTGCACACTTTTCAGAACATGAACAAACTGCGTGTGTCACTATGTGCGTATATCAACTGCACTACACGAAATATAGTTCTACAACTAACGGAAGGATTGCCATCTTTTGCAGCGCTCTATCATCTCTAGTATAATGCCTAACTATTTATGTACCAATTCGTGACGTTTGGACCAATGTTGTGTGCTAGGACTATAGTTATAGGAAATTACGGTAATAAAAACTTCCGGAGTAGAGAAAGAAAAATTGCAACGATTGACGGAAAAACTTGATTTAGAAATACATTCTTAGAAAAAGTTAAATTTTATATTTCCATAATAAAAATGCCCACTAACCGTTCTAACTTTTGAGCAATAATGAAAAAACCATCAGGTAACCTAGAATTTACTTTGAATGAGATAGAAATGGCGGTGAGTCTTGGCAACGGCTCACAATCAGTCGAAGACTCCCTTGACGCGCTTCGCGCATGCGTTGGGACACTGAGCGGCCACTTGCAGGCACTTTTCTTAATAAATATTTCTTTTACTCGTGACTGTGCTGGATGCTCAATCGCTTTCTTCAAATTTTTCTCTTCATAAAATAACAATGTACTTCACCTGCTTGCACTCGTGAACACAGGACATAACCTCATTAACATATGACTTGTCATCACAACCGCGCAAGTTTCGATGGTAACGTTCCGATTTTATCGACTGGACCAATACCAGCCACTGATTCCAAAAAAGCGTGGTTGCCAAGTTTATTCAATAAATCTAATTCATTTATAAAATTCGGAATTAATAATTTGTCAATTGAAAAAATAAAATCCAAGGTGCCAAACTGAATGATAATCGAAAGAAACTATTTCAGAAGGTTTTTCGTAAGAATCATTGCATTTTTTAAAGTTAATATTTTTTTAAAGTTACAATTTTTGTTCTACAAGTTGCAGCTGACTGTTGGCAACTTTTGAAGTTTACCCCCACTCCTTACCCTTAAATTCAACTGAGGACTCTCTTTAAGGGATAACGAAAAAGGCGCACGTTGTATTCGTTTCAAAAATTTGCGATCATGCGTATTTTTTGAGTTTCGAAAAAAGTAAAAATGAAATAAACTGTTCTCAAAAATAATATTTAGCAGTTTCCTTTGAGTCAACTGTAAGAAATTGCTAAATTGGTGATACGAAAAATGGAGAGAGTTGGAAGAGTGGTGAAGGGAGGGAGAATGGGCGGAGAGCAAAGTACAATAGTTAGAAGGAAGTGAAAGAGCGAAAGAAGAAAAATAAGAAAATAAAGCTCTTTTTTACACAACCTCGACTTACACTACACATGTTTTCGCAACTTTTTTTGCGAAAAAAAAAACCCGGTAAGTTGGTCCTTCTTTCTTTTCCACTTATTTATGCCTCGATCACGACCAAGAGCCGCGTTCTACCGTATGTATCATCCCAAATTAAACAAGCAGATATACCGACATTGCCGAAACTTTACCGACGGTCAAGAATTTTATAGTTAGAGTTGGCTTGTGAGAAGAATGCGCTGTGTGTGCTGCGTGAGAGCGAAGTGTCAAACGTCTAATTTCCCGATAGCTGTCAATTCGGAAAATCGAAGTATTGAATAATATACGAAACACTTCGATCTCTTGAATTAACAGCTATCGGGAAATCAGACACTTTTCGCTCTCACGCAGCACACACAGCGCACTCTTCTCACAAGCCAACTCTAACTATAAAATTCTTGACCGTCGGTAAAGTTTCGGCAATGTCGGTATATCTGCTTATTTAATTTGGGATAATACATACGGTATAGCGGTGCTCCGACGAAATCCTCCTTGAAGCCCGCAAGCAAATGTACAGGGTACATTTATAAATATTGAAGGAAATGGAAACGGCAAGACAAAAATATTTTATATGAGGAATTCCATGCCAAATCGCCAGCTTTTGACCCCGACCATTTTTAATATGAACGATTTTCTTCTACCGTATGTCTGACGGCAAGCGCAACACCACTTCGGCAGTTTTTACCGACGGTGGTCGAATCTTGCATTAGATCCAATGCAATTTTCGACCACCGTCGGTAAAAACTGCCGAAGTGGTGTTGCGCTTGCCGTCAGACATACGGTATATTATAGTTCCTGATCGAATGAACATTTATATTTTTTTTACAAATTTGTATCCTAACCAGTTCTCGACTTATGAATTTTCGAATATCCGATGTCATAATTTTTCAAATGCATAACTCAATAAAAAAAACTACATGAATTTATTCGTCTAGAGAATTCAACTTTAAGTAAAACGTGACAATTTTCGTCAAGTATGCCACTTTTGATTTTTATGAAAAAAATCTTAAAAATTCTTTGACTTATGCTCGAATGTTTAAGCACCTACTGATCGTGGCATTTTTATTTGTCTTTTACTTTTTAAATGTTATAAGTATGACTAGGAAGTTCGTCTCGCTAAAAGGTTCGGTAACGGAGAGCTTCAGACATCGCGATGCTCAGCGTTTCGTAAATTTGATGATAAGTAGGGAATCGCGGCACATGCAAGTGGCTCCTAGCTCAGTTGACATTGCAGAATACCTGTCGAAAACAATAATACCGAAGAAATATGAAGAAAAACTCTGGCGATACAGTGCGGTACGATTAGTAGGGTCTTAAAACTTCGGGCATAAGTCAAAGAATTTTTAAGATCATTTTTATAAAGTTCAAAAGAAGCACACTTGACAAAAATTGAAATTTGTTACTTAAAATCAAAAAAAACATGCAGTTATACGTCGCAATTTTTTAAAAATATTTTTGTGTTAAAGTAGAATTCCAGACAAACAATTTCATGTACTTCTTTTTATTGATATCACTTATTTACTTAGTTAAGTACCTACGTGCATTTGAAAAATTAGGGCATCGAATATTCGAAAATTCATAAGTCGAGAACTGGTTACGATAAAAATCTGTAAACAATCACAAATGTTCATTTCATTGGGAACTATAATATAGGAAAAAATCGTTCATATTAAAAATGGTCGGGGTCAAAAGCTAGTGATTTGGCATGGAATGCCCCATATACTCCTCTTTGTAGCTAGGTCATTCTCACGAAAAGTAGACCTTTCTTGTCCGCCGATACAGAATTCAACACTGTTACATGTATTATAGAAAACTAAAAACTAATTATCAATTTTAGGATATTTGTAAAGTAAGTAGAATAATGTTTACTTGCAATCACTCAAAAATTTTTCTTCAATCTTCATGAAAATTTAAGAATTTTACTAACTCGTCTTGTCCGCCAAAACAATCTCACCTCCGTTACTTTCTTGTTAAAATACTATAAATCTCGTAAATACTACTCCATCTATTCAGGATATGCGAAGGTATCAATTTATATGTATTGACGATTCAGTAATGTCAAAATCATTGGTAAATCTTGAAATGGTTTGTGATAATTTCATAAAACAGGTAAGAAAAGATATTTGTTCAAGATCATTCCTCACCTCCGTTAGTACATTATAAGAAGACATTATTTATTTAATTTGCTTGTTGACCTGGAGATAAGTAGAACACATCTACAAGTTTCTTTAACACCACGCGTACTTTTGATAACCTCAAAATGCTTTACTGTGTAACGGAAATTATCAAAATTTCTCACCTCCGTAAATACTTCTGTTCAAAAATGTTTAACTGACCAAACTCTCTCCAGTGCAGACCGAAGCACTTAATCTCAATGATACTCCTAATAGTGCTGGATCCTCCTCGAGCTCTAGAAGTAGAGTAGCATGCGGCAAAAAGATTAGAAGAAAGAATAGAGCCAAACTAAATTTACAAATTAAGTATCTTGAAAATAAATTACGTAAAGCAGAAAAACGAGCAATAAAATATAAAGCATGAACTCAACGACTAAAAAAAAAACAAAAAGATAATTCTACTAACAAAAGTGAATAATTTGGTCAGTGTCTCATTTCCATGAAATCCAATTTTAACTTTTTTGTTAATTTGCGCTTAAATATTATCTACCATCTCGGAAATGTAGTTGTATGATGAAAGATTAATTTTATGGATTTGAAAAGGGAAAATCTAAAATTTTTCCATGAAATTTTTTTTTTAAGTTAGAACTGAAATAGTCTGCTTTTCGTGAGAATGACCCAGCTATTAGAATAATTATAGTCATATCGGTTTCATCCGTGATTATCTCCATTCCTTGGAATATTTGTCCTATGTTGGGGAGTAGACATTTTTATAAATTAAAATATAATCTATGTAAAGGTACTACATCGATTGAAGACAAAAGCTAATGAGGGGGAAGATAAATATATTTATATAGGTGCAATAATGAGGTTTGGCTGATCTGGCAAAAAATGCTAAATTGTTCTAAACTATACGATTCTGTATTTATTTTTATTATCATACGAGTATAATCAAATATATAGTATACGTATATAATCAAATGCTATTTTGTATGTTAATACTTGTCACAATGAGTTATCGCTTCAGCGTGATATAAAATCGGACACGTATAATATAAAAATTAGAACACTCTCTCTCAGAGAGAGAGAGAGAGAGAGAGAGAGAGAGTGGCCCTATTTTTCTCCGCATAGAATTAATATCACTAAACACTTTTTACAGTGTGGGACCCTATACCACAATACGTTATAATTAGAATTACATGGAACTTCAGATTCCATTCTGCAGATTTGCGTCGACTATGTATACTACCTGTCAGTAATTTTATTTATTTGCACCGTGTGCTTCGAGCCTTCCTAGATCCGCACTTCTCTGCATTCTCAGGTTGTAGACGATTATCATCCTTGCGTTTCCATGATACGAGAGCCTGGGGTTCGACGAACTCAATTTACCTTCCTCCATACTGCACGTTAATTCTATCTTGTAAAACCCGACCCCACTTGTTGTATACGTACACGGAAAAAGTAAATTATAACGTTTTTACAAAGTTTGTGGTAAAATACAGAATGAGGCCAATTTATTGTTATGATAACTAAAATTTTAGTAGAATTTACAGTAAACGCTTGCAACTTCTACAAGTTTTACTATAATTTTTACGAAAATTGTAGTTATCATAACAAGAAATTGGCCTTGTCCCGAAATTTACCACACATTTTTTTCCTCTGTGTACGTATAACTCTTTACTTGTTACAATTCTGTTGCTCCTTCTTTTCTCGACCCATGCGCGGATACTATTACAATTGCCCTGTGTGTACAGATATTTCAGCTTCTGGATTCAATATCTTATTACTTGAGGGTGGGGGGGGGGGGGGGGTGTAGATAATGTGACAAGAAAGTTTTATCAATTACGAAGAATGGAAGATACACTAGGGGCCCACTTTATATACAGAGCCCTGAAATTACCATTCTTATAATGGGATTTTAAAGAGCAGTAGAATAGAGGTGAAAGGTCAAAACGTGGCGAGAGACCGCAGCAGTCGATGCGACAATTAATAGATTTAATAAAGAAATGACCACATGCATTCTTTAATCTATTAATTGATATTATCACTCTACGGCTAAAGGAAATGTAAGATTATATTTAACTTCAACTAAAATTCTGTTATTTACTGCCTCTAAAAGAAGATATTTCCTTCTTCATTAACGGTATGTGATTATTATTTTCTTCAAATTGTTGAGATTTTTCCTATATAATCGTCAAACTTCCGTCAATTAACGGTACATCATAAGTTATTCGTGTAAATTTCTTTTTACTTAGAAATTTTATCGAGTAGAAAGAACGATATTGAAAAAGTTTTTGGGTCGTCGGAGTTATACGACACTGCTCTATTTACTTTTATAAGTAAGTGAGGTCGGAGTTATTTAACCCACGGGATTGTTTAAGATACATATCTCGAATTGTTTCCATACTTGTATACGGACCTGTGCTAGTGAGATTAACGGAGTTGGATAGAGAACAGTGTAGAGTAGAGAGAGAAGGGAAGAGAGCAAAAGCAAGTCTTGAGCAAGATAGGTTGGCGTGGAAACATATTTATAATATGTGTCATCTAACGCATCCCGTGGATCAAACTACTCCGATTTTTCATTGGTATCTCTTCTTCAAACCATAGAGAGTCCGGCGAAGTAACTAGTGACATAATGAGAGTTAATGTCATTCATGGAACCTCAGGATTAACGATAAATATTAAGTGTTATCATTCTATTATGTATTCAAACTTTGTTATTATCTTACAAAAAGTAAGGTTCTGTTGAAATATAGAGGAGGGGGGTGCAAATGTGGAAACCCGGTTTGTTTTTAATTTGTAAAAAATCAGTGAATAGTTATTTTAACCTGGAAAATTGCCTTAAAATGCTTTATAATGTTAGAAATAGGGGACCATAAGTCACAAGTGCAAAAACCATGTATTTAAAAAATAAAACAATATTTGGCTAGCTTACTACATTTTTCGACTCTTGAAA
The DNA here is from genome assembly GCA_963678675.1 of Xiphydria camelus. NCBI lineage: Eukaryota > Metazoa > Arthropoda > Insecta > Hymenoptera > Xiphydriidae > Xiphydria > Xiphydria camelus. The sequence continues at coordinate 10,424,916 of OY783191.1, forward strand.
AAAGTGCGGGTAATGTGGAAACACCCTAAAATTACAGTAAATCAATGTGTAAACACATAAAGATGCTGGGATCTTGAACTTTAAGCATTATATTCTTTTTATAATATGTTTTTATTCAGAGAAAACATTATTCGTTGATAAAAAAAATACAACAAAATGTCCTCATGTGCCCTCATTCACATGTTTCCAAGTTACCCGCACTGTAGCCAAACTGGATTTTACGAATTAAGTCAAGAAAACGTTAGCTTATGATTCATTGAAATCCAACAGTACCTTCCCTATAACTCCCTTTCCGTATACTCTGATACGCACTACGCTACCTCTATAATAAGTTAGACTAAATAACACCACAAACTTACCTCCAAAAACTTGGTTTTGTTTTGCGAAACTGATAAACCACAAACGTTAGATCTGCAATATGGACCTAACTAATTTTCAGATGAAATGTCGGTTGGTTCCTTATTGCAAAAGGGAGTCCAACTGAGCCGTAGCTGAGTTCATAATAATCTATCAAAATGAAGATATTCATTTTTATCGGATTGCCATACCGAACTTTACTGTGTATAATATATACCTCAGCTGAGAGCGTCACGCAAACGCATTTAGCACGAAACTCTACTGAGTTTTTTGATACAGACCGCCGGAAGAATCCCCGACAAATAATTTTAGCTTCATTAACCATGAGTCGCATTCCCGATTACTCAACGAGGCGCGAGCTAGCGTTGCGATAGAGCCGAGAGGTGATTCCACCGCGTAGAGATTTAGTGCAGGTACATTTGTAAATCCGATTTTTTGAGACCGAGTACCAATTAGCGGCCGATGAACGCTTCTGAAGGCGGCCTTTGTCACGGTCCGCAAGGCCTTCGAGCGTGACTTTTCGGAAGCTGGCTTTACGATCTTCGATGAGAGAAGAACTTCTCGTGCGATGCTAATACGAACGGGATGACGAAACGAGTGCATCCGAGAGGTGGGTGACTCTGGTCGTTGCTGGTTGTTATTAGGGTGCCTAACGAAGAGATTCTACATATATGCTTTTGGATGTTGTACAATCTAATCTGGGTATTCGAAGACGTGTGAATAGGATAGAGCATAGCAGAGAGAGAGAGGGAGAGAGGGGGAGAGAGAGAGAGAGAGAGAGAGAGAGAGAGAGAGAGAGAGAGAGAGAGAGAGAGAGAGAGAGAGAGAGAGAGAGAGAGAGAGAGAGAGAGAGAGAGAGAGAGAGAGAGAGAGAGAGAGAGAGAGAGAGAGAATTGAAACGTCGATTTTAAATGGTATTATTACTTAATAACTATCGAATGTTTCATGTAACTATTTATATAATATACCTATATTTGTATATGGGTAATTCTCATACCGATACTTTTTTGGAATAAACAGCCCATTCAATAAAAAAAACTACATACCTACCTACATACCTCATTAAAAAAAATGTAAGTATAATATCAATATGGTTTTCTGAGAATAACTAATAGTAGAAAGTCAATATGTAAAATGGAAAAACGAATTTAGAATTAAAGAAGGAAAACAGTGTAATGAATTTGATTTAGCCTCTGAACGAGGGATGAGAATTCTACGCCAATGACTTTTTAGATGGCCATTCGGGTAAAGTCCTCGACGTTCCTTCTCTTGACACTATGCCGCCAAGCTACGGTGCACGTATTTACTCCGCAGTCGCTGCTAACCGAGCCGACCAAAGGTGTCATCCTAAAACATCACTTTACTCTTTCCACTTTGGATAATTGATGTGAGAAGCAGACGCAAGCTCCTAGAGTTTTTTCTTTTTTTTTTCATTATAAGGAAGTCTCCTTGCGCCTGGAAGGTTTCAGAGAAACGTGCTCTCGAACTATAAAAAGCAACGTGATACTACGTCAATGTATGCCTCTGTAGCTACTTAGTCTTCCATACATCAAACTCGAAGTACTTGTAAAAAGGAGACGAGGCTGTGAATATTTTGGGAAGGAAATGTCTTTTTTTCATAAAATGTAATTTTTAAAAGCTACTCAAGAACTCAAACGTTTCGAAAGAAGATCCCTAGTATCTAATTCAGGCGATCAGACGCTAGGGATCTTCTTCCGGAACGATTAATAAAACCTTTTTACACGTCATCACGGCCAATCATCAAGATGTAGGTTGTGCCCAACAGTGTCCAATCGCTTATAGTCTCCAAAACGCTACACAGCATAACGTCCTATGACCTCCATCCTGAGAATCTATCAAAACGCAGTTTTTGAACAAAACCTTGTCTTCAGTCAATCCTAATTACTTCTGAATAACTTTCATTTGGGTGTAAATTGTTTAATTTTGCTGGATTCTTTATGGCATTTTTAATGCTACATATTTCACCTGCAAAAATTAGATATTGCAATTTGTAATTTAAGAACAAATAATTAGGATTTACTGAAAACAAGTGTTTGTTCAAAAACTGCGTTTTGAAAGATAGCTCCTCATGTATCTATTAAGCCGGGATTCCATCGGGGCAACATTTTGGCAAAATGTAGCATGCGACGCCTTCTTCGCGCGACAATGTTGTATGCTACAGGTTGATCCAGTGGAATCCCGGCTTTAGAATGGCAATTTCGGTTGTGACATTTTCAGGAAACTTGGCAAACGAATTTGATGATATCATCAAAGCGAAGCACACTCCGGAAATATTTCGGATAAGAGTTACAAATTTACGACAATAATATGAAAGATCTTTTAAAATTTCTATGGAAATTTAACGTTAAAAAGAAATGTATGGATCTATAGCACGCCTGCAATGAATCGGAATCACTTATTTCAATTTCAATTTTCACTTTATTGAACTTCTCTTTTCCATTTATCAATAAATACCTACGTTTATACGAATCCACGTAAATGCCAATGAATTATCTACGTCAGCTGACGACGAACGGGATGCTTTTCTGGGAGAAGTACTTCTAGAGATACGTATCTACATTAAAGTTTTGTCATCCCCAGGGGACGTATATCCGCACTGAAATAAATGTCTCGAATTTCTAACACGTATTTAATGCTAACTTATTCGACGTTCCAACATAAGGTACAATTCTCACATTTACTATTGTACATTTTAATCATATTTGATTTCACCATTCTTATTAAACTTGATAGAAAGACTTACTGTTAGTAAACTAAGATTAAAGATTTGGTAAAATTAACGTTTCGAATTTTAGTAAAATTCTCAATATGTACATGGATAAAAACGTTCTCTTCAGAAATATATTAAAAAGTCATTAATATTTCTACAATTAATAATATAATAAACAGATTTATTATAATATAATTATACTGTAAACTACATTTTGTTTCACCGTCGACGTGTACATCTGTACAATATAGTCCTCGTCCTGCGAATGCCGCTAGTTGTACTCATATCCTGTATTACAATATGTATATATACACAGAGATGGTTCTACAACCCAAGTTCAAAGGATAGATGGCGTTTAACGTTCAATATGTTTTGGCAGCTGAATGGCCACCCGCGTGAATAAATCAGCTACCTACAACAGCTGTTCAACTCGGCTGGTGAAACCGACCCACGGCAAGACACGTGTACACATTTATATACATGGATGTGTACACGCTTATAAAGATTAGACGAATGAGGGGAATCCATATACACTGTCGCGTGCGAAAGACGGCGGAAGACCTATGCTCTCTTGCACGCTGTGAGCAGTTCGGTAACCGCGCGCGGATCAAGAATGAAAAATAACGACGATTCGTCTCCCAGAAATGAAATGCCACGTATGTGACCTTACCCATTTATCGTACGCTTGCACGCGCGTGCATAGAGCTATAAACGTTGCCGTTTACTTTGAGAAATCATTTCGCTTTCGATCCAAATGGGTATACGATAAAGGTCCATAATAAGATTCACGACTTGGCTCTTGATAGTCGTGAAGTGCATCGGGAATTAGGGGCTATCACAAGAGTCAAATGGAGATGTATAGTTTACCCTAATGTAACATACTATGTTCAATGATATTTGCAGCACCTTCTTTGATTTCCAAAATGTATTAATTTCATTTTACAATGAGACAAAAGATTGCTTTTTAACTTTTCCTTCTTATATAAGATTATTATAAAGATTCGATAGTAAAATCTTGATCCAAAACAAAATAAATACTTATACTACATGACATTTGCAGATATATTGTAGAAATATACTTAACAATATTGTATAATATAATGTGTATGGAAATATAAAGATACTACTTCAATTTAATTGAGTAACGCAAAATTAGCATTCACTTTTCAATTTCCGCTCTACTATTTCTTACTCCCAGCATCACGGATTCTGTCATTGGTAACTTTTCAAAATGTCATTTCTAAACGTACTAATCAATTAATAATTAACTCTTATACTACTCTTCTTTTCATTGGCAAGGGCAAAAGCGGAAGTTGTTAATGAAAGTATGCGGTTTAATTGCTCATTGGCTAGTTATTTTCAAAATAAAATTTTGAAAAATCACCAACGACAGAATCCATGACGCCCGAAGTACCTTGGATTGAATTTCCACTCGTATGTATATTGCGCAAATAATTCCGGCAAATCAGAAACGAAGGTATTAACTGTTTATTAATTTTACTAGATGCGATATAATAAATGCAGTTGACATACGAATGAATATATAAGGTGTCCGTCTACTTACAAACCAACCGATCTGGCAATATTCAGCGTAAAATTCTGATTATTGTGCAATTTATTCGGTACCTGAAAGTTATTGCGTTGCTTAAACAAAATTAATAAAATTTCATTCAAATTGTGACTTTTGGAAGAGCTGTATAGAACGCCTTGACGTCATCCCTAGCGTGATGATTACACGAGTTGACAATCAGCCCAATCATATAGTAATAGCGTCTTGGTTAATAATTTCTATGTAGTAAAATAAATTTTAAACCTTTGCATGACTGATTACGTGTCGAAAGCAAATCTTAATAAAGTATTGTGTTTGAAAACGTATTAATGAGTTATTAAAATCGGAGGCGATTCTCACTGACAAGATTTGAAATGGATTTGACAAAAACAAATAAATACTTCTACCTAGGTATGAATGCGAGATAATTACTGAACAATGGTTAGTTATTTGTTCGCACGTAACTGATGGAGCAACGGATAATTTTTATTGACATTCTAAAAATATTGAGTCTTAGATTTTCCACGGAAGCGCTACCTGTCAATGACTACGTTCATCAAATGTAATCGCTTAGTGGGTATTCAATGTTCATTGGTTCATTGGTTATTTGACCAGTGAGGATTGATTATTCTTTGAGCTATTACGAGTACATATGATTAACAGGATGCGGTGTTCAGGTGACATTACAGAAAATCTTCAAAAACCTGCATTTTCGACACAGTAAAAAAATTTTACCGCATAAAAAAGTTATCAGCCAAGATGTTGTTACCACATTATCGGGTTGATCATCTCTTGAAGGCATCAACTAGAGATAATGTCAAGACATTTTATACAGCTCGTCTAAAAATTATACTTTTAATAAACTTTCAACAATTCTTATCTCGGTAACATAGCAACTTTCAGATACCGGATAAATTGCACAATAATCAGAATTTTACGTTGAACAATCCCAGATCGGTTGATCCATGAGTGGATGGACACCCTATATCGTATGTGCAACGGCAAACCGATCGCTTGCCGAGACCTTAAAATTTGACTTCGGCAGTGTTTGGACGGTACTCGAGTCATTTATAGCAGAAGAGTGCGCAGCGTAAAGGTGCTTTTCCTATGAAGCGTCAGACGCACGCGGCGGCCGCAATGCGGCCGCCGCTGCACACTACGCCAATGAGATTCAAATAAGATCGTTTCCTTAAATGCGTCAGCCGGCATGCGTCAATCGCATCAGGTAGCGCCGCACGGCTGCACCTCTCGGAGAGCAGTATACAGTATGTGTCCCGTGGATAACGCAAGTATTTGAATTTCCCTGACATTTTTGATTTTGGTAGTGCTTGGAACGGTGCTGTAGTTAGAGTTGGCTTCAGAAGAGTGCGCCGCGTCCTTACGAGCCGTGTTTCGAGAGCGCGAAAAGTGTAAAACGTCTGATTTCCCGGGAACTGTCAATTCGGGAGTTCGAAGCGTCTAACCTCGACATAAACTGAATTTGTAAATAATGGTAAATAATGTGTAGAAGTGATGAGAAATAATCATACACGTTTCGCGGAAACACGGCTCGTAAGAACGCAGCGCACTCTTCTGAAGCCAACTCTAACTACAGCACCGTTCCAAGCACTACCAAAGTCAAATGTGGGGGAAATTCAAATACTTGCGTTATATATATATCCACGGGACATACTGTAGACGCAGCCGCAGTTGAAGATTCTACGTCGATTGTGGTCACGATGACTCAAGCAAATGAGGCAAAAGTTCTACTTTCTGTTACAGAAGATGACAAATTAGTAGAATGTGTGTCCGAATTTCCTTGTTTGTATGATTTATCGAATCTCCTTTACAAAACAGCCCTTCTCACGTCTCGACTTAAATAAAGGATGCGTTTCTGCATTTGTATTGTGACTATTTTGTTTTAATAATATTTCTTCATCTTCATTTTCTTCTAACAGAAGGTACAGTAAAATTTTGTGTTTACTCATGGTCATTGCTCAAACCACGTACCACTTCGTGCACCTTCCACTCGTTTCAGCACGCGACAGCCGCGTGCGTTTGACGCAGGAAACATACCTAGACGCGTCTGCCGCTAGCGTCAAACGCATTGCGGCAGCCGCGTGCGTCTGACGCTTCATAGGAAACGCACTTTAAGGCCCGTTTCACACTTACACGGCGACCGTCCAAATGGCGCCGTTTAAACGGCAAAGGGACACAGAGCTATCGAGTGCTTTCACACGCACCGTAAGGCCAAGCGAACGTTGAGACACAGTTCAGTGAGGGGACGCAGGGCGACTCACAGTAGATTTTGTAACCCATAGAAATCTATATAAGAGCGAATGTTCGGACGCAGTGTGAGGTGGCGTAGTTTTCACACGTCGCGAGCCGGCCGAGCGAACGTTGAGAAGCAGTTCAGTGAGGGGACGCAGGGCGACTCACCCCAGATTTTTGTAACCAGTAGACATCTATACAACAGCGAATGTTCGGACGCAGTGTGAGGTGGCGCACTTTTCACACGCCGTGAATCTGCGAGAGCCTGCGAAGGTCTGCGGTCGAAACACAAAACCGGACGTCATTTTTCGTTCGTGAACTTTAGTTTGTTAGTTTAAGATGGCATAATGCCGGATTTACACACTTGCCAAACGTTTGTGTGGACTTAAAATATTATTATTATTAGTACTAAATAATAATTTAAAAAAATATTATTGTATTATTTGTATTATAATTTAATATTTTGTGAACGATTCCTATCTGAATTTCATCCGCGGAGTTAATTTTATAAATAATTTAAATAAAATCCTTTTCGGAATGAATTTCACTCCGGACGGGATTAAATTAATTAAAAATCATCCACTCCGCAAATCATTCCGCATTTAACTCCAGATTTTTTATAAATAATTTAAATAAAATTCTTTTCGGAGTGAATTTCACTCCGGACGGGATTAAATTAATTAAAAATCATCCACTCCGCATTTACTCCGCAAATCATTCCGCATTTAACTCTCGATTTTTTTTACAGTGTACGCAACACTACACTATCAAAAAAATCGGTAGTTAAATGCGGAGTGATTTGCGGAGTGAATGCGGAGTGGATGATTTTTAATTACTTTAATCCCGTCCGGAGTGAAATTTACTCCGAAAAAGATTTTATTTCAATTATTTATAAAATTAACTCCACGGATGAAATTCAGATAGGAATCGTTCACAAAATATTAAATTATAATACAAATAATACAATTAAATAATTACTATTTTCATTATTACTTTAGTACTAATAATAATATTTTAAAAATATTACAGTATTATTATTACTATTATTATTACTATTATTTCATAAAAATATTACTCGTAAAAATATTATTTGCATGACCGTTGTCAAGATTAATGTGAATCATACGACAGTTTTGAGTTCAATGAATTTCTTGTCATTGAAAATAAAGAGTTTTATTTTTGAATTTGATAAGCCTAATAATTTATCGTTACTAACTCGAGATTAGTGTCTATAGGTATTTTAAATGATCAATTAGGTATTGATACCATGTGTATATGATACTTTAATTTTTCAACTATGTAACATAATGAATTTTAATTTATTACACTCTGTTATTATTTGCAATTTTCCAGAAAAGAATTTTTTTGTCAAATACAAATTTTATTCAAGGTTAAGCATTGTATTTAAATGTTTTTGTGAATTTTATTGTATTTCATTGATAATGTGAATTTTTGAATGATGAAATGAAATGAATGAAATTCAAGGGTTACTACATTTTATAGCGGTAAAAATCGAATATCCAAACTAATTTAGGACTGCTATTCTATTGAAAAACAATGAGCGGATAAACCCTCCTCGCATTTGGGCCGTAGACCAGTGTTTTGGAGAAATGCGACACTCCTCGGGACCCTTTGAGCCATAAATTAGATCCGAAAAAGTTCGAGATTCCTGGCCGGGACCAGGACCGACCACTTGAGTTTCCTCGGATTCGATGGGCTTTGAAGCATTGCACCGGAGAGGTCTGCCTGCGCAGGTTACTTATACAGACAAACCTGAGTGTACATGTGGTCACATGTACACTCAGGTTTGCCTGTATAAGCGACCGGCGCAGTCTTCTTTCGCACCACCCAGGGTACGCAGCTCACTTCACCCACGCTGTTCGCCTCACTCTGAGTCACCGCACGTCACACTGCGTCTCAACTTTCGCTTGGCCTAACCGTGTATACGGCAAATCTTTACCGTGTGATGTCGCCGTGGCTTCCCACTGGATTTTACGGCCGCCGTTAGGCCAAGCCAACGTTGAGACGCAGTGTGACGTGCGGTGACTCAGAGTGCAGAGGTGAACAGCGTGGGTGAAGTGAGCTGCGTACCCTGGGTGGTTCGAAAGAAGACTGCGCCGGTCGCTTATACAGGCAAACCTGAGTGTACATGTGACCACATGTACACTCAGGTTTGTCTGTATAAGTAACCTGCGCAGGCAGACCTCTCCGGTGCAATGCTTCAAAGCCCATCGAAACCGAGGAAACTCAAGTGGTCGGTCCTGGTCCCGGCCAGGAATCTCGAACTTTTTCGGATCTAATTTATGGCTCAAAGGGTCCTGAGGAGTGTCGCATTTCTCCAACACACTGGTCTACGGCCCAAATGCGAGGAGGGTTTATCCGCTCATTGTTTTTCAATAGAATAGCAGTCCTAAATTAGTTTGGATATTCGATTTTTACCGCTATAAAATGTAGCAACCCTTGAATTTCATTCATTTCATTTCATCATTCAAAAATTCACATTATCAATTAAATACAATAAAATTCACAAAAACATTTAAATACAATGCTTAACCTTGAAATAAATTTGTATTTGACAAAAAGAATTCTTTTCTGGAAAATTGCAAATAATAACAGTGTAATAAATTAAAATTCACTATATTACATAGTTGAAAAATAAAGTATCATATACACATGGTATCAATACCTCATTGATCATTTAACATACCTATAGACACTCTCTCTAATCTCGAGTTTGTCACGATAAATTATTAGGCTTATCAAATTCAAAACAAAAACTCTTTATTTTCAATGACAAGAAATTCATTGAACTCAAAACTGTCGCATGATTCACATTAATCTTGACAACGGTCATGCAAATAATATTTGTACTAGTAATGTTTGTATGAAATAATAATCATAATAATAATAATAGTAATAACAATACTGTAATATTTCTAATATATTATTAGTTCTAAAGTAAAAGTAATAATGAAAATAATAACAATTTAATTGCATTATTTGTATTATAATTTAATATTTTGTAATCGATTGCTATCTGAATTTCATCCGCGGAGTTAATTTTATAAATAATTTAATTAAAATCCTTTTCGGAGTGAATTTCACTCCGGGACGGGATTAAAGTAATTAAAAATCATCCACTCCGCATTCACTCCGCAAATCACTCCGCATTTAACTACCGATTTTTGATAGTGTAGTGTTGCATACACTGTAAAAAAAATCGGAGTTAAATGCGGAATGATTTGCGGAGTGAATGCGGAGTGGATGGTTTTTAATTAATTTAATCCCGTCCCCGGAGTGAAATTCACTCCGAAAAGGATTTTATTTAATTTAAATTATTTACAACAAATCTGGAGTTAAATGCGGACTGATTTGCGAAGTGAATGCGGAGTGGATGATTTTTAATTAATTTAATCCCGTCCGGAGTGAAATTCACTCCGAAAAGGATTTTATTTAAATTATTTATAAAATTAACTCCGCGTATATGAAATTCAGATAGGAATCGTTCACAAAATATTAAATTATAATACAAATAATACAATAATATTTTTTTTATTATTATTTAGTACTAATAATAATAATATTTTAAGTCCGCACAAACGTTTGGCAAGTGTGTAAACCCGGCATTATGCCATCTTAAACTAACAAACTAAAGTTCACGAACGAAAAATCACGTCCGGTTTTGTGTTTCGACCGCAGACCTTCGCAGGCTCTCGCAGATTCACGGCGTGTGAAAAGTGCGCCACCTCACACTGCGTCCGAACGTTCGCTGTTGTATAGATGTCTATTGGTTACAAAAATCTGCGGTGAGTCGCCCTGCGTCCCCTCACTGAACTGCGTCTCAACGTTCGCTCGGCCGGCTCGCGGTGCGTGAAAACTACGTCACCTCACACTGCGTCCGAACCATTCGCTGTTATATAGATTTCTATGGGTTACAAAATCTGGGGTGAGTCGCTCTGCGTCACCCCACTTAACTGCGACCCAACGTTCGCTTGGCCTTACCCTTTAAACGGCACGAACTGTTCAGTCGACTACTGAATTACTTGGAAGCTTCCACACTTGCCGTATTTACGGCAGGTTTATTTCCGTTTCTCGCCCATTGGTATTTTAAACGGCGCCGTCTGAAAACCGTCTGTGTGTGAAAAGTCAACCGCACCGTTTGAACGGCGCCGTTTTGACGGTCACCGTGTACGTGTGAAACGGGCCTAAAGCCCGGTCTAGACGTACCTAGGTCTTGCCTGCACAGTCTTTTACGTGCAGGTAAGACGTAACATCTGGACAGGAAAGCTGAAGACAGAAGACGGAGAAAAAAGACGGATTCTTATAAGTGCGACAAGGATAGTCTTGCACTCCGTCTTGCGCTCCGTCTTGCCTGCAGGCAAAACGGACGACAAGACGGTGCGTCTAGACCGGGCTTTAGAGCGAGAAGTGTCGAACGTCTGATTTCCCGATAGCTGTCAATTCGGGAGATCGAAGCGTCTAATCTCGAAATCGTGAATTTCTGAATAATGGTTTGCCGTTGGACGTACGGTATATGTAACTTAATAAAAATGTGTGTAACATTTGCACCGCAAAGGCGAATTGTTGATCACGTATTTTTTATGGACCCCGTGCGAGGAGTGTTTGAACGTACACCTGCGTTCAATGTTTCTAATCGACCCGTTTTAGATGACGGTACTTTTATCGAATCGACCGTAGCTATAAGATTCGAGAGCATCTTAATATTTTGGCATGAAGGCTAAACTTAATTGGTTCTTCATGGCAAAACAAGAAGATCCGCTTATACCGTTCAACAAAGATGTATGTACACCTGCGGTCGATGATTCTGATCGACCCGCTTTGAGTGACAGTACTTCAGAGTCGACCGTAGTTGAACGGTACGAGCGGATCTTCTTGTTTTGCCACGAAGCACCAATCAAATTTAGCCTTCATGGCAAAACATTAAGATTCACTTGAATCTTTTAGCTATGGTCGACTCGATAAAAGTACCACCATCCAAAGCGGATCGATTAGAATCCGCTATTAGGTGTATATGCGAGCCACAGGATTCGATCTACCTCACTTAAGTAAAATAGACTTCACAGTGCGACGTTGCACTGCTCGAGCCGAAACGTGATTCAGTGCTCCCAAACGCATGCACCCTCTGTAAATATTTAACTCGGGAGATGTTTGCGCAGACCGCCACGTTCACCGCCACCACATATCGCAGCGTTAACGTCGTTCAACCGCAACTCGTAGCGCTGACCGATGAAGCGTTAACGTAGTCCGAGCGGTGGAGCAAACAATCGACAAGGCACGACGGAATATATGTATATAGGTACAACGAGCCGTCGACCACTTTGTCATTTTGAAGAAACTTTTCGCTACTGCGGTTATTTATATCTCGTGTTGCAACACGTGTGCAGTTTGTACTTGAAACTTAGCTGCGAAAGGGAGAGTTACCTACATGTGCATATAATAGCATTCTTATGTTGCAGTTATACAGGGCAAGTCATTTAAGATCCAGGATTAATGTATGACTTAAAGTGACTAATAAGGGGCTATCAATCGACCGACTAGGTACTCGACCTAGGCGAACCGAAAGCCGTTGGACACCCCATATAAAAAGAGAGGTGTATCTATGCAGAGAGAAGCCAATGGTCGCTTAAAGTTTTATACGAATCTTGGATCTTAGATAATTCACCCTGTATAAACGAGTGGAAAATTGGATCCGTTAGTGCCCCGTGATATTTTCAGTTGCCAAGGAATTTTTGATTGCAGATATTTGATTCATCATTCTTGCAATATAAACTGGTCTCCGAGATTGTACCCTTTTTTAATAAAATTAAGTTTCTGGAGAAGGTGTGAGTTTGAAACAATGTGAAAATAGTTAATCCAATGTCTCAAATAAAAATTGCTTGGTAACAAGAGTCGCCAGTGAGCATTGTTTTTATTCCAATTTCGATGACGACCTATATTCAAATATAGGATCACCTTTGAGACTGATCATATCATAAACAGTATATTCAAGGCAACACGCTTTGTACTTTGTAATACATAAAATAGTTTGGCGGTTGTCTTCAATTAAGGTAGTAGTGGTTTTTTATAGTAGTCTCGCGACATTAACAGCTAAAAGTTTATAGGGGACGCATTGGTAGGGGAGTCGGCTATTAACCGGATTGTACTCGAAAACTTTTCATTAGGTACAGGCTACGCACACCCGTGCGCCTGCACATCTCTATAGCCAAATATTCCCGTTACTTGTCGAACTGTCGATCGTGGCACCGTCGCTATGGATTTTCACCAAACCACGAACCAAAAATATGTAGTTTTAATAGTGATCATTTTCACTTATGTTTTATGGAGTCTTGTGATAATAGTATAGTATTATTTTTGTACTGAATATTTGTTTAGGTTCTGATAAGTCTAGCAGTTTCGATATTATCCATTTTATATCTGTTGCTTAATTTGTTTTTTACTTTCAGATTGAAATTTATTCAAATATATTAGCTTATAAGAAATAAATAAAAAATTAATGCATATTTATTTTTCCTTGCTTGATGATTTGATGATTATAAATTCATCACAATTTTGATAATTATAAATTCATCACTGAAGCAGTATTGTTTTTTATTTTTTTATTGATCAATACTGTCACACGGTGCAGTTTGTCGGAGAGCGGGGCGTCTTTCTAGCACTCTCGGCACTGTACAGTGTTGCACGATCACGGTTACCCTCCCTCAAACAGTCGAATATCATCATAAATTCCGTACTTTCAAAGCTTATATCTTTTAATCAAAACGGTCAAAGTAAGTCATTTGTTTGGAAAATGCATGGATAAGGTTAATTTATCATTGGGCTAAGTTTCTTCAAAATCTGTCTCGCCATTTTTTTATTATAGTATAATATCTAACTTCAGCCATAAGAGCCCGTGTAAAACGGCGATATTTTAATAATAATTAATATTTCTATTTCTAAACGGTAGATCCCCTTCAAATTAAGACAATGTTTTTATAGTAGTCCAAAGATTATCTACAAAAATTTGCTTTAAAATCTGTCTCAATCAGTGTTCACGACACTACTACTTTAAGCGCAACTGAAGGGGGATGCCTGTGAACGGCAACCATGGAATCAAATAACTTAATGCAAAGTTTAGAGCACATTACCCCTTGTATGTAAAACAAAGGATGATAATAATACGATTTCCTCAAAGTTGGCCCCTTATAACCGTGGTAATAACGCTAATGAGGGGCCAAATTTGAGGGATCCAAATTTCTATTGACGAAAAAGTACCGCACACGATTACAGTTTTACTCTCGTACTCGAAAATAGCGTTCCTACAGGGATTGTGCGCATATACTACTAGCGCCATCGGTGGTGAAATTTGGCGCAAGCGTAGTAACGAAGAAGCAGCTGTTCGTTTGCATAGCGTTTATTATATCAGAAAAATATTAAGTTCTGTCGCATTTTTTGAGTGCAATGGCTTCTAGTAAACAAAGAGGTGGTCGCTGTAATTGCTATGTCGTAAGTTGCAATAATAGATACGGCAATACTCCAGCAACAGTGAGTTTTTATAAATTTCCTCCTAACAATAATATTTCCAGGAGTCGCCGAGAAAAATTAATCAATGCTGTTAAACGTGTAAAGTAAATTTTCATCTCATTGTCATATTATTCGACAATATTCTTAATGCATTTCCCGTAGTTAGCATCTAATCTATTCCACCAAAATCAAATCTTTGTAGCGTATTAAAAACTTAAATATCTGCGTAGTTACAGAAGAAATACGGAGAAATATTAACAATTTTTTGCAACATAATTTCAAGTATAATCTTGTTTACTAAGGTGCAGCGAAGAAACACTCAAATTTCTGTACAACAGTTTGAATTGAGGTTATTTTGTGCAATAACTTCGTTCGTTGTTATTTTACTCGCACTAAAAGAATTATTTCTTAAATTTTAGTGAAAATGGCTTACTGTGGATTCCTACTGCATATACTAAAACTTGAAGCACCCACTTTGTGGGAAATAAAAAATCAGAACACCTCAATCATCCAGAATTATGGGGCATTCTGTGTCAAGACAGCCACTTTTTTTCATGAGTCTCAAAATAATTTAATTTTTATTTACATAGTCATACTTGATGAAAAAACATTACCTGAATTTTTGTAAGATTTTTTTCACACGAAGTTAATGGTATACATCGAGTTGAAAAATAAATTTTCACTTTAAAGTTTCAAGTGTACTATTAATGGCATAAACAACTTTGTATACATGAACATTTTTGTTTTTTCTCAATTTTTCGAAAAAAATATATCAAAATTTTTAAGTGACATTAAAAGGCATTTTCTTACAAAAAAGTGAAAAAACACCAGAAAATATTTATTTCGCCAATGCGACAGTCGATTTTTCTTTAAAAAAATTCGGTATATTTGAAATCAATAAAAACTGTAGCAAAAAATTTGGTAGTGGGAGGGCCATTTCTTCATGAAGAAGAAAAATCTTTTTAAGTTTTTCTCTTAAAATTTTTTTAAAAAATCAGAAAATGTTCTTTATCCTTCTATGCATCTATTCATAGAACATTTTCTGATTAAAAAAAAAATTAACAGGCAAAAAACTCAAAAATATTTTTTTCTTCGTGAAGAAATGGCCCTCCCACTACCAATTTTTTTTCTACACAGTTTTTATTGATTTCAAATATACTGAATTTTTTTAAGAAAAATCGAGACTATCGCATTGGCGAAATAAATATTTTCTGGTGTTTTTTTTACTTTTTTGTAAGAAAATGCCTGTTAGTGTCACTTTAAAACTTTGATATATTTTTTTTGGAAAAATGCATAGATGCATAGTAGGATAAAGAACATTTTCTGTTAAAAAAAATTTTTTTAAGAGAAAAATCTTAAAAAGATTTTTTTCTTCATGAAGAAATGGCTTCATGAATTTGTTTTCATTAAGCATGACTATGTAAATAAAAATCAGATTTTTTTGAGACCCTCGTGAAAAAAAGGGCTGCCTTGACATAGAATGCCCCATATACCTGCAATATTTCAAACTTATAAATTAGTTAGCAAAGAAGTATACGATGACTCCATATTCCAGCGTAAAAAAAACTGCAGGTGTAAAGAGGAGAAAAAGTTCAATCTTCCCGAAAACGTTCTATATAATAATCACATGAATATACTGAAGAAAACATGAAGAAAGAAATTGGTTGTCAAACGGAAAATGATAATTTCGTAAAAGAATAATTCTGGAGAGGGCATACGTCGTCAAAATATTTGCAAAGCTCGTCTTATTTTTTGCACGCTGAACACGTGTCTACTTTCAAACAGGTTTTTTCCTTTTTTAATGCTTGACGATTGTAGATCATCAGTGTGGACAGTTTAAAACCACATTTGATTGTTTGGCTGCCCATTTCGAATATCTATTTACTATAATTTTTATTGCAATATTATACTTAAAGCGACTATATCCACTTATTAATGTATGTGAAGTGGCTTACACGTACTAATCTGTAACTAAGGTTGGTCAAAGTTTTACCGCTAGGGTGGGAAATGGCGCTAGCGCTCGTTTAAGCACGGTCCTTACAGGGCCTCCAAAAAAATTCCATTCCGAAGAAGAATACCACGAACTCTACCCTCAGAATCTCGTCTGGCATAAAATCGCGGGGCGCAAATCGCATTCCGCGCCCCGAAAGCTATGTCTACTATGGTCGGAGCTCTGTTTGCTGAGTAGTGGGTGACGGTGCGAGGGAGGGGGGCTGGACGTGCGCATACCCACCAGTCGAGATAATTGAAGCAAAGTTGCATCCATTCGGACGAATCAACCGTCGTTCGGGACAATTCCTTACAAGGAGCGGATCGCGGTCGGCGTATCACGGACATGCGATCTGTCTTTATAATCGAAAGTGGGCGTCGACGACGTCGAAGTCGACGAAGGCAGCGATCACAATACGGAGCGTAACGACACGACGCGAGGACGACGAAGAAGAAGAAGATGGATATGCGTACCGTGTACGGCGGTAGATTCACTCGTCTCTTGTTCAGCCGAAGTCGGCAGGCCGTGAAAGCACGACTCACTGAGTGGCACGCCTCGGCTACGCGTTTATCACTGTTGCTCTTCGCGGATCTGCATTTCTTTCATGAGATTCTCATATGTAGTTCGTTTTCGGTATATTTCCAAAAGACTTGCTTTAGCATGTTAAACGAGGGACTGCTTTACAAGAGTGTCTGTAGGAATTAGTGTTATTGTACAATACGCGAAGGGAGTAAGGTATTATTTTGGATAGGAAATGTGAGGTAGATACATGCTGGATGTTCACGGATCTGCTGCGAGACTGAGGGTGAACTCTGTCGAACGTACGAACCAATAGCGGGTCAGCTGAGTCCCACTACTTCGAGCGGGGCATACACTGAGGGTCTCAGCTTGACATGTTATTGGTTCGCGTGTTTGGCAATCTGTCCAGTACCACCCCACTAGCAATCTGGCAAACAACTGTCAGTGATATGTTGTAAAGATCACTATTTGTCTGTATCTGCGGATAACTGCAGAACTTGTGGCAAAAGCTATGTGCATATAAATTTGCAGAACAGACAGTTGTAGACTGAAACGGCAATCAAGTCGGACGGTAATCAGCATAGCTTTCATTGCTATACTTTGAGACTTTGTCTTGACAGTACAGATATTGTGGTATAGCAATACGAATGTAATAAAAGCAATAAGCAATGTTGAAATGACTATACATATAACTGAAACGGATATTTATTATGATAAAATAGAAATAAGTATTGCTAAAGTAAACAGAACATATTTTTATAATGATAAACTACTAGTATTGCCGTGCAATCTGAACGATTTTTCTTATTGTCAGCGTAAGTTTGCACCAAGCATGTTAGAATGTAGCATGCAGGTCATGAAGTGCAGAAACTTGAATAAGATTTCAATATCTCTGCTGAGAAAATTTTGTCGAAAGAGATTTCGATTTTATCTGTGCATTCAGAAAATGCTACTGGGGCAGCAACAACGAAACGAGGTATCAGCGAGAGTGGGAGATATTAAAAATTGAGAAAACATAGGCCTCCCTTAAACACACCGGAAACTGGGAATTCCGATGGCTATAAGATCCACGGAGATGTCCGAAATAGAAGAGAAACGGAATTGTTGGTAGAGGGAGAGTATGCTCGACTAGTTAGCACTACGGGG
The DNA here is from genome assembly GCA_963678675.1 of Xiphydria camelus. Classification (NCBI taxonomy): domain Eukaryota; kingdom Metazoa; phylum Arthropoda; class Insecta; order Hymenoptera; family Xiphydriidae; genus Xiphydria; species Xiphydria camelus. The sequence goes on from OY783191.1 coordinate 10,442,979, forward strand.
GGTGAAACGCGGTAATACGGACGAGGCCGTAGAGGTTATCCCGTGCGATATCTTGGCGTGCCTTGAATTAATTACCCACCGGGAGGCTTTGACTTCTATGCGGAGAGGACTTGCCGCGATAAGATGAAAGGGAATCTCGTTCGTTTTACCTCCTCGCTTTCAGTCCCTCTCACTCGGTCGTGATCGCGAAACCATTCGTGGACCGACCGAGATATTGCGTGGGATGTGCGTCTTTGGACGAGGACTTTCCGAGAAGAGCAATGGTGACGGGGCACATGGCGCGCTTGGGATAGGTCAGGTAAGAGGTCGCGTTGGGTCGAGAGGTTCACGGACCTCGGACACTGCTGCGGGGCTATTGAGATGCCGCGTCGCTGTATTGGTGGCGCCAGAGCATTTTCTGTTGCCGCTTCTGTGGTCGTGCTTGCATACGTATCTATTATATAGATGTGCCATTCACGCGATGCCGTTGTGGCGTGTCGCGTGCGTCTATCAGTTCAGCCAGTTGGAGGAATGGAAAAAATGAAGGGAGATGATTCGATGAGTGTAAATAAACGAGTTTAATGGCAATTATAATACCGTATGTCCGTCTCTGTACTGGCCAGTTTGAAAGTTACCTTCGGATAGGCTTGGACGGTACTCGAGTCATTTAATACGGTAGAAGTCGAGTTGGCAGTTAGAGTTGATGTCAATTCGGGAGATCGAGGCGTTTAATCTCGAAATTGTGAATTTGCGAATAATGGAAATTCCGAAAATAATTATAATTACGGTATAAATGTCTCGATTACCGACCAAGCCTATCCGAAGGTAACTTTCAAACTGGCCAGTACAGAGACGGACATACGGTATGTTCGCGATGTAAGATAATTGTGTTGGGATTATAATTCGTTTATTTACAGGCCCGCTATAGTCATGTAGTAATCGGAGATTAAATCATGTGGGTCGTGCTTTTTCGAATTCAAGTATCCCCCACTCTCTAGTTGAATTGTTTATCACTCAGCCACTCGTGATATAATCACTCAGATAGACAAGTCTACGTAAATTGTACAGCAACTTTAGGTACACCGTAGCATCGGCTCATCAGATGCATCAAGGTTGTGCGCTGTATGAGTCGTCACTGAGCAAGCATATTTGTGTCATTAAATGATTTCAAACTAATATTATACAAATAAAATGCTAAATATTTCGTTGATATGTTGCTACAATAAATACAATGATTAATTTGAATCGCATTATAATGTAAATTTAACAATTTTTTGATGAACGATTATTCTTATAAACTCACGCAGCAAAATAAACGTAAACTTTAAAGCAATCAATTATTATAGTTTGTATGAACATCGTGACGATCATACAAGTTTATCTGGGCAGGTATAGCGGAGTAGAAGACGATTCGAATAGAGAGTAGGATAAGTACTACCGATGGGGGAAAGTAAGTAGATTATAATCAATCAATCAATCTCTAATAATTCCTCCTATCCTCCTCCTCCTCCTCCTCCTCCTCCTCCTCCTCCTCCTCTCCTCCTCTCCTCCTCCTCCTCCTCCTCCTCCTCCTCCTCCTCCAACAACTGTCCGTGCTTTGCGCATCCGGACCCAAGGTCGCCGGGGTTTTTGGCGACACATTTATTCGAAAACTATTTTATATAATAATAATATAAAAGGAGAAGGAAAGGAAAGGAAAGGAAAGGAAATCAATGGAGGCGATAAAGAGAAAACAAAGGAATTTAATTCCCGAAAAATTGAAGGTACGCCACTGTTTGCAAAGTGTCAGACCGTTGTGTTCTGAGAATACCGCCTTATCGTTTTTGGGAATTTTTGCTCAACAAATATCTTACCGACTGCACGTTTCATCTATTCCCATTTTTCTCTTAGCTAAGTATTTTCACAGTAATCCTTCCTTCGAAAATAAGAATATTTTCTTCTTGATGTAGATTGATCGAGATAAATAATTAATTATAAGCATCTAATAAACGATTTAAATAATATTATGTTTTTTTTTGTACTCAGGATTATTCAAAATATCGCTGATATTCTGTAGATCATGTTACAAAGTTAATTGTCTACTAGTGTCTTACGAGTAATTTCTTTATCTCGTTTCAGGTCTACCAAATAGCTTACGTAATAGTGAAGGCGGCGAATTCGCCTAGACCGGCAGCCTGGATCCTGGAGAGATCTATTGACGGGGAGAACTATCAACCCTGGCAGTACTACGCTCCAAGCGATGCAGAATGCTGGACCCGATATTCGGTGTCGCCCGACGTCGGAAGAAACGGCTATGTCGGCGATACCGAGGTCATCTGCACGAGTCTCTTCTCGAAGCTGACCCCCATGGAGAACGGAGAGGTAAGGGGATTCCTCTGATTTTACGCGAGGAAACGCGCCGCGGGTCGTGCTTTTCTTTCTTCCGGCGAGATCTGCCGTGCGATTTGCAGAACGACTGCCGTTTTGTGTGGGAGACGGTGCGCAGTGCGCGCGTGGACCATTCAGGCGAGAAATACTTCACGGAAAGGGGAGAGGGTCGTATTATAAATTACGGAGACCAGCGACACTGAAAATCTATTAAGTATATGGCGGGAAGTCTGATAGAGCGGTATAACCAATAAACGCGATCATCTACAAAAATACTTCTATTTTTCTGTATCGTTTACATCGTACGTAAATAATTATAATGTTGAACTTTTTACTTTATATTGAATACAGCAGGTTTGCTCTAACTTTCTATAAATCCGCCACTTTATACAAATAGAGTTATAGTATGAATTAACCGAAAGGAAAAACAGTATTTGTTTGTAAGTTAGAAAATTAAATATACTTAAATCGAGTAGAGATAAGTGGAGTACAGTAAAAGGAAAGCACCATTTATTCCACGAAAACTCAAGGAATGAATATTGTATACGGGGTGTATAATTAATGCCGCATTCGGAGCTGGTAGCTTGATTCTTCGTGAAAAACTAAAAACCAAAGTGCAGATAAAATTGCCTGATCCAAGGAGGTTTTGCACGTGAGCGCAAAATATTTGAGTAACCAGGTTCAAGTACCAATGAAAGGCGGTAACAGGTATATAAATAACAAAAACTATCAGGAGGAGTTATATCACAGCTTATACACAGCTAGATAATCCCCACGCCGGACCTTTACGGTAGTATGGTCACGAATCGATTTCCAAGATTTAAATATGAAATAATTATGCATGCAAGCTAATATCAATAGAAATCTCCTGGTGCAATTTGGGGTAGATTGACCGTTTAGTATGTCTGATAAAAATTAATTACCGAGTAGAAAATAACCCAGAGTCTTATGGGCAAGACATATTTCTCAGGGTTTGTAGGTGAAATCCAAGATTAAAATATAAAAAAAATACCAAAAAACGGGGGAAAAACAAAATTTTAAAACCATTGATGAAAATTATTGACCGTTTGATACTTTAGTTATAACTAATTTCTCCTTCTCGGTGTTCGGAAATAGCGTGTCGAGTAGATGCGGCATCGTCGCGTCAGTGGAGTGGGTTCACAAGTGTGCATTTCAAATCTCGTTTTCCCTACTAGGCCCACGAGCTGTTGATGATATGCGTTGCCACCGTTGCCACACATAAAAAGACGCTAGTCAAAGGAAGCACATTATTTGAATAATAAGTGAAAAATAATCAAAATAACTGACTAATTCTTATGGTCATAAATTTTATAATTCACAAAGAAAATTTTCAATTATAAATCATAGTTTTTTGATGACTTTTTTTATATTTCTTTTACGGACACTCAACTGTCACTTTGGAGAGTAACCATACTACTTTAAACCTTGACGCGTGCTGTCCCTTTCTCGCTCTGGAGAGAAGTCAGGGCGGCACTAGTCTCCTCCTCCCTCGGGAGAGAAGTCTCGGGAGCGAGGAGGAGACTATAGGTTCGTTCCAACTAACATGAGAACTGGTTCTGAACTCGGCGGAGTGTGCGCAGTCTGACTTAGCCGTTCCAACAAACACAGAACTGGTTCTGGAACGATTCCAAAGAGCGTTCCAACTAAACTGCGAACTGTAACAGAACGGTTCTAGAACGGTAATTCCAGTCCCTAGTTCTGAGTTGGGACGATTTTCTAGCCCACGCGTAGTAAGGCGCGAGACGCGCTCTATTTGAATCGGTGAGTCCAAGAACAGTACAAATGCAAAAAGATAGTTTCGAGAAAAAATGAAAAAACATAATAACTTCACAATGAGTTAATGGCCATGATATAAAAGTTGTGATAACTTTTTAGGTAAATGATAATTGAAAATAAAAAATCCGAAAAAATCACTCCCCTCCAAGTTATAGAAGGAAAAAATGTATGCACTCTCTCTCTTGTACTCTTTTTGAACTCATCTTTCTTTTTCTGCTTTTTTGAATGTTTGTGCATGATAAGCTCTTGAAAAATGTAATGTTTTTTACGTTTCAACAATTAGTTGAACTCACACATCCGCTTATGATAACCCGTGATTTTCCGCAAAATTTATACAAAAGGTGGACAAGCCTCCCTGTGCTGTGTGCGATCCTGTGTTCCAACACATCCCATGAATTCAGTTCTAGAACGCATCTGACTGGCGCATGCGCATTAAATAATTCTTAACTAGTTCCAGGACGGTTCTAGAACTGTCCTAAAATGCTTGTTGGAACGAACCTTATAGTACAAGATCCGAACTAGAGACGTTCTTCACCGATCTGCTTACCGGATGAAAAGTATTTTTTATCAAACATAATACGTCAATGAATATATCGCGAATGGGTAGGCTAATAAAATATGCTCAAGACTACCCTTAAAACTATATAAACAGGTGAGCTGATATGAGCAATTTGCACCGATCTGCTTACCAATTAAACTATATATGAAAATAAAGATAATTTTATTGCAAACACGATGGTATAACCCAACCTGCAAAAAATCGGTCATGAATCACGGTTGTAAGGCTTTGAAATTTATCGGAGCTAGCCAAGATGCGCGTACTACAGGGAAATTTGCTATAGGACGCAACGTAGGAAGTGGGCGCGACGCTACGGTTAGATGAGAGAGAGTGCGTACATGCTGCTTCCTCGTACGATTGACAAAGATAACACTACTAAAATGCCGAGAAAAAGCGACTACGAGCGACTCGCTGTTTACAGCCCTCAGTTTGCGGAAAAATGCGTGCTCCATTATTACATAAATGTAATGTAGTGTTATCTTTTTCAATCGTTATTTTTTTCAATCAATTACTATTGGATCCCTGGTAAAATTATTTTCGTTCAAGATTCAACTAGGTAACTTTGCATTTTTATTTTTGCCTGTCTGGAAGGGACAATTTATTACTTTATGGCTCTTTCTCGAAAGTACAGAAAAAGGGGAAAAATGGTCTTACCGGGTTTTCGAGTGAAAGTTTTTTCCGAACATGTGATAAACAGACAGTCGAGGCGATGGCTCATGGGGTGGGTTTGTAACGCATTAAAAATATCTGAAGGTAAAGACGAAATTCTAGACCTTTCCTCTAAGTGAGATTTCATAAGTTCAAATGATAAATTGTTAAGAAAAATTCTTCTTGGAGTCTTTGCGAAGTTTAGGTTACTGTTATATAAAATCTGGGCACTCTTATTACAGCAACATACAAGTTTTTGGAAGGCTATAATATTGTATTTGTTGTAATATTGTTATAATATTTAAAAAGATTGTTATTGTATTCATTGTTTTATAATCAAGTTTTTTTACACCGCCAATTTGTTAATGATTTTTTATCGCTCTCTAAAAAATGTAATTTTTCTGTTTGTTTGCTGTGGTATTTTTATAGAATAGATCTCAAATTTATCGAATAATTATCACTAACATATTATTATTCTGATAGAAATATTAATATTTCCCCATCCATATATTTAATTGAAAAAATATTTGAAAAATCTTTCTCACATTTTAATATTTTATATTTAATTTAAAGTAATTAAAAGTTTACTGCCAGTACCTACTCCATCGTAGTCGCTTTTTCTCGGCATTTTAGTAGTGTTATCTTTGTCAATCGTACGAGGAAGCAGCATGTACGCACTCTCTCTCATCTAACCGTAGCGTCGCGCCCACTTCCTACGTTGCGTCCTATAGCAAATTTCCCTGTAGTACGCGCATCGTGGCTAGCGCCGATAAATTTCAAAGCCTTACAACCGTGATTCATGACCGATTTTTTGCAGGTAGGGTTATACCATCGTGTTTGCAATAAAATTATCTTTATTTTCATATATAGTTTAATTGGTAAGCAGATCGGTGCAAATTGCTCATATCAGCTCACCTGTTTATATAGTTTTAAGGGTAGCCTTGAGCATATTTTATTAGCCTACCCATTCGCGATATATTCGTTGACGTATTATGTTTGATAAAAAATACTTTTCATCCGGTAAGCAGATCGGTGAAGAACGTCTCTAGTTCGGATCTTAGACTACTAGTGCGACCCTGATCTTTCCCGAGCGAAAAAGAGATAGCAGGACTCAAGGTCAAGCTTTCGACGTTTATTACTTCAAAGGTGCCGCGTAGGAGTTACCACAGACGGAACGACACGACATCAACACGACACCCGAGCAACATGTCGCTCGAATGTTGCCGACGTGTGTTTGTATTCAGACGAGGCGACACAAAACTAAATTACCACTGTACCTAGCTAGTTTATCTAGAGATGTCCAGCAGCGAGGAAGACTTTCTATCTGGTGAAGAAGAAGAAGACATATTTGTCTATTTATATTTGCGAAATCGGAGAAGAAGAAGAAGAAGAAGAAGAAAATATTGGGTACATCCTATATCGCGAGGAACAAAAGGAGAAAACTGTTTGTAGCAGTGAGAGAATTAAGGCAGAATGATAGAAAATGTCAGGCCTTTTACAGGATGTCCAAAGAAAGTTTTCAAGAATTATTAAGACACACATTCCTTGTCTAGGTGCTTACAGGTACCGTATATCACTCGGCAACTGTTGCCTGGCGACTGAATAAAAATGTTGCTCGGAAACATGTATTCCAGTTGTCGTATCCTTTCCATGTCGTATCGTGTCGTGTGAATACCTGCATTTCAATATATGGCGGCGACATTCGAGCGACGTATTGCTCAGGTGCCGTGTTGATGTCGTGACGTTCCGTCTGTATTGGGCCTAAGCTGTGGTTATATTCCAAGCAACTCAAAAACATCTTAGGATTGCACTTATATCACGCTCCCTACAATATATATGGAAGTAAGATGGGTTATTAGATCGTAGAGACATCTATATGTACTAATTTCGGAAGTCGGAAGTTGTTCGAGACTTGCTAGGATTGACCCCTGCGATTAGATAAACCGCCCTACTCTGATGTGTACAGGGCCGCTTCTAGATGATGAGGCGCCTTCGTGCTTGGCGCCCTTTTTTAGAGAAGGTATGAGGCCTTTTGGCGCCCCATGACTAGTGCGCCTTCATGCGCGCCTTCGTGCGTGGCACGAAATGGCCACTCATTAGACGCGGCCCTGGATGTGTATCAGGATCATACAGCATAAGGTGTCACTAAACGCTGAAAGACATCATTCTGACATTTGTGTTATCTGGGATGTTTTTGTAAAGTTCTGCATGAATGAAAGTCGTATAAATTATGCAAAATAAATTATTCGATTCGATCCAAAACTTCTGATAACAATAGAGCGAGATTAGCTATAATTACGTCTTTACTGTGCCAATGCAGTTATCGCGCCAGGTGCGAGCGCGTTGAGGACCACGAAAAGCATCTTTTGAAAACTGGTCCAGAGCCCCGCCTCAACCTCGTTGCACCGTTTGCATAAATTTTCTGAGAAAATCAGAAGCGCGTACTCGCCGGTATTTTATCTTATCACCAAGTCGAGCTCGACTGGGCGACCATTAATTATCACCCGGTTTACAAGGTACGCGTGTAATTACATGATTGGATGATTATCAGCTTCGAATTTAGCAGTGGCTCCGTCGATGCGTGTACCTTATATGTGCGCGCGTGTAATCCGCGTCGGCGATCACCCTCTTCCTCTTTGCTTCGCTCGATCTTGTTTTTTAACTACGACCGCACCTATGACAGCCGTCGTCGTTTCTATCGACTAACGATGCTAATTATATAATTTTCTCCTCGATATATCGGTTGTTTTATTTTAATATATATCCTATGAGAGAGAGAGAGAGAGAGAGAGAGAGAGAGAAGAAATTTACTTGGAAAATTACTATGTTGAAATACGAGTAGTAGTGTAGGGCTATTATACTGTATTGTAATCACAATTAATATAATCAAGCAAATAAATATGATTAAGGGAAAGTTGCCTATATCGTACCATAACTGATTAGTTATTTTCGATACGAGTGCGTGAAGGTATGTTTTTAACGACTGTGAAGTTTGCCGCACGAGCGAAGCGAGTGCGGCTATCACACGAGGTAAAAACGGCGCGAAACAAACGAATATCGAATTTGACTTTTTGTCACCAGTGTCAAAACCGAGGTTGGAGCGTGGGCGCCAGTGAAGAAAACACTGTTCACGCACTGCGCATGGACTTTCACGTACAGCGCAGGTTGTTTACACACTGAGTAGTTTCAGTGTGTGAAAGACGATTTCACAAGCGTCGAGGACGATCGAAAAACCGAAGTTTTTGACACTAAGTGGCAAAAAGATATGACAAGCTAGCAGAGTAAAATTTCATTTGATCATGTCAATATTGATTATAATAACGGTATAATCCTTCACTGCTATTTCAACATAGTAATTTTTATAAAGAATTTTAATATAATAATTTGCAATCTTGTATTACTTTAGTAATATTTATACAATATTGTAAATGTCTTGCACTGCATTATACCGCTTGCGATATTATTCAATATGGCAAACGTCTTGCCCTGCGACATGTGAATTACAATATTTATAAAATATACCCAGTTTTACCGTCTGATATTGATATGGGACGATATGGTATGTAGGGGTTTGTAGCCTCTAGGATGTACGTTATTAATTGGAGGCCCAAGAAGGCCGTATGATTGGCTCTATCGATCGCCAGTAGACGTGAATCATCGTAGGAGAAATTCCCTAGAGCCTAGCACCTAGCGGACGAGAAAGTATGGCGGGTGACGCGCTAGGTTACTACCCCGATAGCTGGATATACAAATTCATACAGCAGATTTTACTCAGGGTTCTCACTAGTGACATTTCCTGTATACATCCGTAATGGAGAAATGACATGAATTTTGTTATGATGTTGTGTTGAAAGACAATAACATTAGAAACAAGGTGGTTTTTGAAAAAATGAAATTAAGCGTAAAATAAGCTCAAAAATTGGTTTTGAAATATCGGCTTAGCTCCGCCCACAAGAAACGGCGCGGTGAATGTAGATAGCAGCTGTGACGTCACGGATCGTCCCCTAGTCGCCGGCCCCGGCTACAAGTTTACCGCTTGCAGTTGGCGCTATGCGCATTCTTCGTTCAGATTTTCCCAGAGTTTGGTCAATTGCGAACTGTAGAATTTGTGCGACGTACCTACTTTAATATGACCGATAGTGTCGCAGAAAAAACCGTCTCAAAGACATTATTATTGTGTCGTACCAAAGTGCAGAAATACTTCGGTAACTGCACCTGATAAGTTGTACTTCGCAATTCCACGAAATAAAGACATTCGTAGAGAATCGAATAAGTTGAATATTAATTTTTTATAAATTTAATCACAATAATATCAATTCTTATGTAATCTTATTACACTGAGAAAAAAAAAGATTAAAAATTATGCCGTTAGAAGGATAATCTAAGTACGAAAGGTAACATAGATCAAAAATTATCCTAAGGAAGGTTAAATTTTAAACCTTGGAAGGATAATTTTTGATCTATTTTACCTTTCGTACACAGATTATTCTTCTAACAGAATAATTTTTAATCTCTTTTTTTCTCAGTGTAGAATATAAGAGTAATTTGTATCTACCAACTATGTATGTATCAGCATAGATTTAAGATTGAATGATAATGATTATTTTGTCTGATTAAGGTTTTCTTTTGGGGTTTTTCCTTAATCCGTAGCAACAAATGTTGGACCATTCTTATGTTCCCCAAAAGCAAATTATAATAGATAAGACAACTTCTACATTAATTTAATCGATTACTCCTTGAGTGAGAGTATTGAAATAAGCAAAAACTGCTCGATGTTAGATATTTATAATCCTAAGTTTAAGACTATGATTTATTACCGCAAAGGAACGGTAAGAGAGAGGATACAGATTTATAACTCTACTCTTGCTAAAAAGTGTTCAATACTTTACAACCTAGACAAACCCGGCGAGCCTAGCGGCCCAGATGAGCGTTTTCTACGGTAAATCTACTCGTTGCGAGCATAGTTTGGACATTGTGGCGGGGGTGTCTGGCAGCTGACGTCACGCAACGTAGCCTCGTGTCGAGGTACCATTTACTAGCCTCGCGTCAATCCATGATTTTAAAATATTTATAGCACAATTATATAACTCTTAATATTTTGCGCTACAACTTCGGTTAACGTTTTTGTGACCCAAACTCTATCGATTGCATTGTCTCCGTAATTTTCACGCGTCGATCTGTAATAGATGTTGATAATTAGCTATTTTAATGTTAACTACCTATAAGATTTATGGCACACGTGGCAGGTGAGCATCTAGCATTCAGAAAGGGGTACCTACTAATAATGAAAATTATAGTCATACTTAACCTGGCAGCTTTAACGCTTCTTATTTCAGCGCTAACAAAGTCTGACTGGCCTGCTATAAAACTGGACAACATAAATGAGTCAATTTTTGGCAAATTATCGGACTGCCCCTGAACAAAACCAGGTTCCACCATTTTTGCCTTGTACGAGTAGCAATATCTAATGCATTTGAAAGTAAAATATACACTGCAAACACTTTCACGACCGACATACGCAGTCTACGCAATAGACACTACGGCTGCCGCGGACGATCCGTGACGTCATCCAGCCGACTAGCCACTCACGAAGCGTTTTCGATCACGTGACAAAGTAGGCGTTCCGCTGCGAAACAAACTTACAAATATTTCTCTTGTTGCCCGTTTTTTTGGGAAAAAATTATCTGATATCATCTTAAGAAGGCTACTACATCGCCTTAAGCAGAAATTCCAAATGATTTAAAATTCATGTCATTTCTCCATTTATTGAGTTTCTTTTTCACTAGTTGATCCTTTTTATCCCATTCACAATGGTTTGAATTATATCGACTCAAATATGTCCGGCTATTAGGACGCGTCCTGTTATTGGGACAGTTACCTTACTTTGCAAAGACGCGTACGCGTCACCCGACATACTTTCTCATCTGCTAGGTAACAATGGCTCCTCTACACGTTGGCCAATGCGTTCGCCAATGAGCTGGCCAGCGTGCTGGCTAACGCACTGGCAAGGACATGGAATTCAGTTTGTTTCGACGCAGGCCAATATTAACAACTTCACTGCAACAATTTAAAGTCGCAAAATTAACAAATAAATAATATATTTGTCACTTTAATTGTTGACAAACTCTTAATCCGTATCGTACAAATATAAATAATTTTGTTACTAAATTCTCTTAATAGACCTATAAAGTAGTCCTATACTTTTTGCGGAGTTTACATAGATCGCATACATCTTCAACATATCAGTGTTAAATTGAGTATAGAAATTTTGCATTCTAAAACACTGACTTGATCCTGCTACTACTGAAAATAGAATTATGTAGTCTCTCAGAAGTGTTAAAATCAGTGCCATTTAAATATGGACATGAACACTTCTTTTAAATCGAAGGTACTGCTAGTGCAATGGAAATTAGCAGTGTGTTCAGTGTCAAAATAAATATAAAAATTTCGTCTCGGGTGCGACAGCTATTCACATACTAGGCCAATGCAGCCAACGTGTGGACGCGGCTACCAACCTCCGCCAGCTTCAAGGCCAACCCCTTTGATGTGTCTTCAAAAACCGACACCATGACGGATCGGTTGCCAACGCTTGGCCCAGCTCTGCCAACGCTGGTACAATGCCGCCAATATTACCAATAGTCCCCTCTACACGTTGGCCAATGCACATTGGCCAGCGTGCTTGCCAACGCATTGGCCAATACGTGTAGAGGGGCTTCTTCTCCCGCGACGATTGACGTCTGCCGGCGATCGATAGAGCTAATCATACGGCGTTCTTGGGCTTCCGACCAATAGCGTACATCCTAGAGTCTACAAACCCCTACATACCATATTGTCCCATATCAATATCAGACGATAAAAATGGGTATATTTTATAAATACATATTGTAATTCACATGTCCCAGCGCAAGATGTTTACCATAGATATTGAATAATATCGCAAGTGATATAATGCGATATAGAACTTTATAAGTACCGTATTAGTAGGTATCTTATGTCATTAGGCGGAAATCCGAGGTTTTTTCAGACTGTGTTTAATTAAAAATCCGAGGATTTCAGCCGAATGACATATACAGGGTCTTCATAAATGATTATAAACCACGTGACCTACACGCACTACGTGACCTGCGCGCTATCCAACCAACATTGCACAATTGGTACTAGTCCGAGCTCTCAACCAATAGCATATGCGCGTAGGTCACGTGGCTTGTCACGTGGTTTGTGATCATTTATGAAGACGCCGTACTATTTTTTCTCACGAATCCCCATTTCTCACAACAAAACAAACAGAAGTATACACGACTCATTTCACGTTGCGTTTATCAGTTTGGAAAAATGACCCACTTCGGACTAAGCAATCTATTAACAGCCTGCATACTCCCGGTCGGTGTCACGCGGGAAAAACGCCATCTTACGGTCTAAAAATAGGCTGGAAAAGGCCTCGAAATGGGCATGAGTGAGGAAAAAACATTTTAACGATACGTGTAAGGGAGCAATAGTATCTATAACATTTTTTAAAAATATTCCGGCAATACTGTAAACTTTTCTCTGGCAATGTTTTATAAATATTTATGAAATATTTCGCGTCATGCGAGATACAACGCGCGGGCACTTTTTATTTATCGTCCACAGAGAGTCACACTACGCGCTCTCCGAGCCTCTCGCGGGTTCCAATATACGCACTCGGATATGTTCATGCAAATGCAAAAGACAAATTCTCATATAGGAAGGACACGCGTGGGAGTAACACTCATTCGCGATGTCCGCTTATAAGCTCCTCCATTCGTCCTGCTCCCACGCGAACCGTCTTCTTTAGCCCGTTTTCGATGATCGCTGGAAATCGCATTCGCTTTGCAACCATTGGAGTCGCCAGAAAGAAGAAAGTTGAGACTATTGTGCGGCAAAAGAAGCGTTCTCGCATATAAGAATGCCTTTCCGAGAGATCGATCGAGTAGAGTCTGGCTCTTACCATCTCGAGGTTACGATAACTTTGCAGCGAGATTTACCGTCTTTTTTCTCAGCCACTTGTACCTCTCGAATAGGGTCACGTGCGGGAAACCTCATGTACTGTCCGCGTTTGTATAGCTTTTACATTCGAAAGATTGGAATCGGTACACATTTGAATTTCATGCGCGGTTTTCCATTACTCGTGATATACCGAGTTATTCGAGTCTTACTTCACGTAACCTTATGTGCAAACGCGCGTACAAGAGCCGACACCAATTTATCCCCGCGGGGTACCAACCGCGAGCGCTCTTGTCGCGCTCGGGATAATAGTATTTTTTTCCGCTACTGAGAAATTGCAGCGCCGCAAGAGACACCGCACGGTCGGCTGTCCTTTTTTCTTCCGGATAATTACGCTTATAGGGATACGTAAAATTGCAACTTCTTATCCCTTATCGGGACTGCAATCAGGCAAGTCTAGTTTCAGCCACTAGCTCTGCACACATAATGGGTACCTACTTCTATAATAGTCACCCCCTAGCCATATTGGATCCACTCGACATCTGAAATCGATCCCATTAAACCATCGCCCTTTGGCTTTCTCGCGAATTCTTTTGATTGCAGTTTTAAAAATATGTCGGAAAAAATTATTCACTTAGTATTTTTTTATTTTTTATCCCGGGCATCATTTGAGCTAATAAATGACATTCACATGACGTCATCGTGTTCTATATCTATCTCTCTCGCACTCATTGCGTGGTATAAGTGCGTCTCCCTCTGCAACATTGTATTGCCAGTGAAAAGTCTAAACTGTAAAGGCGCGTATACATCTGCGAGCTGAGCGTGAGCTGAGCGGAGCCGAGCGGCTCGCGAGTCGCTCATGAGCCACTTGTTGAAATTAATGCTTCCCACTTGAGACTAACGCTTATTCGAAGGATCTCTGTTAAAAAACAGATACTGTGACTTGACCCCTCGTAATCCAGACCTGTAGACTAGGGCGACGTGTGAAAGAATACTTAAACCTAACATCTTCAGATAATAATAAATAAGTTTATTGAAGAGATGACAAGGATTGATTTTTGTAATAACTTTCCTCAATATACCAACATGTATATACAAGATGTAATAAGACTGCTAATTGGGATGGCCTTTACATTATTTATTTTATGACATTTGTGGAAAAAACCGGAGCTGTTGTATCTAAAATTATCAACTTCTGCTATATATATGCTGTCATTAACTAGCTTTCGAATGATAGCAAAGTATTCAAATCTACAGTGACAATTAGGTTGTTCACATCGACAATTACAATATTTGACGAAGCACCAAATCGAACCCATTTTGGTAACTCCATCATCATAATAGTTGCAAGAAGTATAGGACTACTTCAAAGATCTGTTAAATAATGTTAAAAAAATTCAGTAATTATTTTCATTCGTCTCATAAGGAAGAAAATTATTAAGGCACTGCAACAATTTGAAGTAGCAAAATTAGCATTGTCTTTAGTGTCAAATGAATATAAAAATGTCGGCCTTTGCGTTCACCAGAAAAACCGACAGGAGACGAATCACCATGAGTGACTCGTGAGCCGCTCACAGTGAGCCACGGGAGGCGGATCGCAGTGAGCGGCTCACGAGTGGCTCAAAGCCGTTAGTTCAGCGCTCTAAACCACGTCCCAATCAAGCGAACGCGAGCCGCTCGGGTCGCAGATGTATCTGGCTGGTCGTTGGAAGTTCCTTGAAAGCATTCATTTAAATGGACGGCTCATGAGCAGCTCACGAGTGACTCGTGAGCCGCTCGGCTCACGCTCAGCTCGCAGATGTATACGCACCTTAAAGCTGCAGTAACTTTGTTAATATTGTTATTTTTCCCAACATTTTCTTTCCGATGTGATAAGTATGGGTATAAATGAAACCTCGAATATAACCCTTCGTTGCTCACGTGGGGTGTAGGCTACACCCCGGCCTCCTTTTTTTGCATGCCACGCCTAGAGTTTTTTCTTTCGAGGTTGGCACTTTCAGTACCTTTCAGGAACATTTCATTAAAGAATTTGGCACCAAAAGCGCAGGACAGTACTGGTTCGTCTCTCCGACAGAACGCTGCAGAGTTAAATAGTGATTTTTAACAATCTGTAATTAATTTAATATTTAATATTTTTCTATAAAACTTGTTTCAATTTGTTAATTTGTCCTTCGTTAATAAAACGAGAGTATAACTATACTCAGCCTATTATTTATACTATTTTTTTATAAAAATCGGCAGGGAGACCTGAGCGTCTGAAAACGGAGACCTCATGTACCAAGACTTCGAGTTTTGTTTTCAATTAGAAAATTACGAAATTTATTTTTTTTATGTTGAGATCATTAGGCAATATATGAAGCATTAAAATAAAAAAAAGTATTAAAAAATTTCAATTTTTCACTAAGGAAACGTTAATTTTTAACTGGGGTGTAGAGTACACCCCAGGTGAACTTTCATGTTTCAAAAACCCGCGTGAGTAACGAAGGGATAAACATGCACTCTTTTTTATGCATCCAAATTTTTAGCGTTCGGTATGATATTTTATGATTGGCCCTAAGTTTAAATATTTCCATAGTTTTCGATATCTACACTGAAAAAAATTTTCAGGGAATTGAGCAATAATTCTAGCTGAACCAACCAGAATTTCTAGCCACCGTGGCCACAGCCAGAAGTTTTCTTAAGACAGCCGGACGAGTATGGCTAAGCTAATATGTTTAAAGTAACAATATCGTGATGTTTGTGTCAAGCTGCGCTGTACTGTTGAGCCAGTTATTTATTCTGATTGATTCAGACGTGCAGTATGCCTACGTAAGCTGTACCGTATCGCTAAATTGCACGAAAATTCTGGTTCATCTAGACAAGCAGTATAGCTGTGTCAGCTATACCGTATTGCTAAATTGCGCGGGAATTTTGGTTCGTTTAGACAAGCAGTATAGCTGTGTCAGCTATACCGTATTGCTAAATTACAAGTAGGATTTTGCAAAAAGGGGGCGCGCACGCCTATGCTGCCGCCTGCCACCCGCCTACCGGGGTGTCGGTTTTTTTTCAAACCCTACCGGGATTCGAATATTTTTTTTTTTTTTTTTTTTTTTATAGAAGGGGAAATGCATTTACGCACCATCCCCAGGTTTGGCTAGAACCCGGAGGTGTGTGGGGCTCGGGTGATCCCGCGACGAGAAGGTGCAATGTCGCGGGGCCCACACCGGGATTTGAACCTGCGTTCTTTAGATGAGATGCTTCGAGACTGTCGCATTCTACCAATTGCGCCACCGACTCTTCAAGTGGTCTTAGCTAAAACCGGCCTTTTTTATACAATACAACGCTGAGATATCTCGGCAAAAATATTTAAATAAATATTTAATTTGCTATCGGGGTACCGACTCGACTTCTACCGGTATTTCGTATGCCTCGAGCAGAACCGCATACCTAGTTGCAGGGACCTCTTCAGCCGGGCTTGGTCGGTATTCGAGCCACTTTTACCGGTAGAAGTCGAGTCGGGAGTTAGAGTTGGTGTCAATTCGGGAGATCGAAGCGTCTAATCTCGAAATCGTAAATTTGTGAATAACGGAAATTACTCACCATAATTCACAAATTCACGATTTCGAAGTTAGACGCTTCGATCTCCCGAATTGACACCAACTCTAACTACCGACTCGACTTCTACCGGTAAAAATTGCTCGAATACCGACCAAGCCCGGCCGAAGGGGTCCCTGCAACTGTGTGGAACTGCGCGAGGCATCCAGTATAGTCCACCCAGCCATACCGTTCAGTCACACTACACATAAGTTTACAGTTGGTGTAAACATACGTTTTATAGTCCAGCTAACTATACCTATATACCTATATTACGTATAATCATACAGTTGGGGTAAGAATACGTCAATCTGCTTAGGATAACCTTTCTAGTATATTAAGTAATCAGATGCCATATTGCTGCATCAAACATATCTGTTAGCAATACTTGGACTGCTAACATAGCAATGCTATATCTCAAACACAACTAATAGAATTACTGTAATAAAAATATTTTTAGGGGGGAATGGCTAGAAAGTCTCAGCCAGAAATGTATTGCTGTTAAAACTAAAGATTTTTTTCAGTGTAGATGCTTTTTCCAGCATTTTATGCCACGCAGACTCTCCGATGCCGTACTTATAAGTCTTTAATTTATTCATTTCATTATTTTCGATGTCCCGCTCAACCTTAACGAATATTTCCTCGTATCCAGATTATCCGCCCGAAAGTTTTCGCGTCGACCGATGTGGCCCATTTATTCACCCTGCACGGTTTCAATGTACGCATGTGCGCGCGGCTGAAGATTTTTTCTCCCCGAAGAGAACGAAGGTGAACAGTCCTCCACCAGACGAGTAACGCTGTGCGAGCAGCGCTGCTCGATCGTTCGCCTTTTTTTCGGCCAATCGCGCGTACACAGTCGCGTAAAAATGCCAACCCTCTCTCTCTCTCTCTCTCTCTCTTTCTCTCTCTCTCTCTCTCTCTCTCTCTCTCTCTCTCTCTCTTTCTCTCTCTCCTTAGGACGCGTACGTGAGATCCCTTATAAGGTCGCGCCGCCTTACATGGCCGGAATGTCGGGACCGCCGTTTTTGTCATCGATAACGCCCCCCTTCCCCTTCCTTTCTCCCGTTATTCAAGACTCTTACCCTCTTTCTCGCGTGCTCGACGCCCGCGGGACCCTCTCGACGCGTGTGGGGACGCGACCTTTAATTACCAACCCGCTTCTGAGAAATCGGACAATTACCCGGACAACGCGCGTGTCTCCGGTTATACGCACACGCGCATCGCGTGTCGCGGTTCCCCTGGCGTTCTGCCCACCTACTATGTCTCTACTCGAGTCACGCGGGACACCGCGAACTTGCACACCGTCCCCGCGCAGGGCGTGGCCAAGAGAAGCCGCACCGAAATGCGCGGAATCGCGTGCCGTATTAGGAGCGAGGAGCAATCCTTTTGCGGTACACACTTGGTGGACGGAGAGCGCGAGCGCGCGCGCGCGAAAGCATACATGCGCTCGCCTATAATTATTTACTTTCCGCACTGTCCACCGCGGCGCGCGGCCTATCTGTCCGCGTCAACCGCGCGCGTTCTCCCCACTCTAGCCCTCTTTTTTATTAGCTCTTTTCGCTGTGCAGATCCACACGCATCTCGTCCAATTCCGACCCGGAGCGCTAAACCATAGCGCCGAACTGGAGGAGTTCACTCTGGCGCGCTACGTACGATTGCGTCTGCAGAGTCTACGCCGCGGCGGAGAGGTCATCGCTGACAAGAGAAGAGCCTTCTACTCCATCAAGGAGATTAATATCGGCGGGCATTGTGTCTGCTCGGCACACGCTTCACGTTGTCGCTATAGCGTGCGTCACAAAGTGAGTATATATGTAGATATGTATACATGAAAGCATCCCTGTGTCATTTCAGGATTGGTGCGACATTCGAGATTCGAATGTATAACAGGTCGATGCCTTCTTTGGATAGCTCTGTGAGGTTTGAAGAAATTAGAATTGGTAGATGGCATGGTTTCGTAGATACGTCGAACTGTCGTTACCGATTCGAGTTTGCAATATTAATTTTCCGTTTTCCTGAATTGATACGAATCTGAATGCGCTCAGCTACGAGTTTTGACGCAAGGATGGTTTGTATCACAGAATACACCCACCCGCGTGTTCACAGATTGGTCATGAGACTGTGCGTGGGCTCTTTTGACTGTGCGAATCAATAGCTGACCGATAGAGTCCTCTCGCTAACGCCCCGCTATACTTGACGCTACATGATTTGGTACATCTGGGGAAAGCAGGAGAATTCGGCCGGCCTGCTATTGGTGTTTGTTCGTATACAAAGTCCACTCCCAATTTCAGAGCTGATTGTGAGTCGCGAAGAACCGATATTTAAGGTATATTTCTACTTATTATATTAATCACATCGTAGTCGTGTACCAAGCCACTATACCGGGTGTTCTCAAACCTCTGACCCAGAGGAAAACCCTATGTTCATTAAAAAATTACGGGCATAATGCAATTGATTTTACTGAAATTCGTTAAGAATTTTCGGAGAAATTAATTATTAAAAAGTAATTCATATTTGGAATTTATTCGGCATTGATGACGTCATACCAAGGCTCATAAAGATAATGTTTATAATAACTATAGCAATTGAGGGGTCCAAAGCCAGAGAACCAGGTATATCCATTTTAAATAATTTTACATGGAAGCAGAATATCTCCTGGAGATATCTGCTTCTTGCACTAACATATCCAGGTATGTGCAATAATAACGTTTACTTTAACCTATCAACAAGGGAGATACCTGATTCTTTTATAGTTTGTAAAGCGAATTTTTGTACACACATTCCGCTAAAAATATGCATTTTCACAAAGAGTGGAGACACCTGGCTCTAGCTTTGGACCCCTCAATTGTGATCTTCATGAGCCTTGATATGACATCATCAATGCCGAATAAATTAAAAATATCAATTACTTTTTAATAATTAATTTCTCTGTAAACCCTTAACGGATTTCAAAAAAATCAGTTGCATTAAGTCCGTAATTTTTTAATGAACGTAGGATTTTTCTCTAGGTCAGAAGTTTGAGAACATCCCGTATATATAATTATATTTTCAATTTTTTCTTTTTCATATGTCTAGCATTCATCACTCCTACTCCTCCACTACTCCTCATTCAATGACGACAAAAGTTCAAATACTATATTCAGAATTTTATAAATAATTAATCAGTATTTTTCCATTATTGTGAAGCGATCAACCCTAAAGCCTCAATAAACCATTTTTATCTGAAATATGTCTTGTATGAAACTTTAGCCGGATTGGTTCAACCGCTTACGGTCAATAAATACATATACATACACGCGCATATAAGTAATCATGTATAAACATAATACACTAGCCATTAATTAAAAGTATGTAGGTCAGAGAATATTGTTAAATGCTCTGCATTCTCCATACGAATAGCGAATTCGCCCTTGGCGCCGAAGTACAATAACATTAGGGAGCCATCGATCTAAAATTAAACTCGAATTTTTCGCAACACGTACATTTCCAGCAGGGGAAACAAATCTGTCGAGTGCATCGTAAAGTTACCGTGGATTCGCTTGCCAACGGTGCTGTTAATGGTAGAATAGCTTCAGGGATCTCCGTCGATTGAAAAGCAAAATAATTCGATATGCGATTAATATTTGGCAAAAATGAGTTCAAATAAAGAGTGTTTAGGATGATTTTAATTATTATTCGCATATAGTATGAATAGGCTTTCTTTATAAAGGAAATCGTCAGGTGCCTCGAATCTAAAGCGGGTACGAGAAAGTATTTCCAAATAAAAGTTCTCGAAAAAAATGTTGAAAATTCTCGACTTCAACAAAATTATCCTTCCTTGTCTTCAGCATTTTATGTCACGACGTAAATCGTTTGCAAATGCTAATATGAGATCGTATGGATATATGAACGTATATGAGGGCATTTTGCAACGCGCGTGTCATTTTCGCATCTTTTATTTGTGCATAAGACTAATAATCAGACTTACAATTCGTGAAGAAATGTCGTGACATGACTAGTGACCGAACACGTGGAGAGATGGATTTAAACTATATCGGTTAGTTTAAATGATTTTACACTGCACTCAGAATATTACTGGTGATATATTGGATTCAAAGAGATACAGTACTTCCGTGATTTAACCGTGGTTTACAATTAGATTACACTGCGAGGTTGTTTTTAGGGAAAGATGCGAGACTAGGAACGCATTCGTAACACACGTTTGTCGAAACATACCGCCTGCCTCGCCGTTACGACCGATGTAGGTACAGATTAGATCTAGATTAGCGCGTTACTTAGGTTGCGATAATAGTGAGCGGTAAGAAATGACGTAGAAGTCCCCTTTGCGACGGGGAATACATATTTTGCGAGGCTGGCTCGCGAGGAAGCCACGCAAGGCAGCCTCAAGACATTTTTGCCTCGGAATATGTAGAAAAACGAACGGCGGCAGCTTCACTAGGCAAGGTGATCCAACGCGAGGCGCTTGCCTTTGCGAACTGCTCAGTCGTGTTTTGTAAGGCAACATGACATCGCACGTAGGTATTGCAGCTACTGCAGTAATTATTATAATTAGTCGTATTTTGGAGAAACGAAAACAACGAAAACGAGAAAAAGCCTCGTTGGTGGATGAAAGCACTATATAACAATCGCTTTATAAGTCAGGGCTTAGGTCTCCCTGATCGATCATCTATTGAATTCGTCATTCTCTAATTTACAAGACGGATTTAGTATTCCACGTATAGCGGTATCGACTAAAATTTCCGGGAAAGGTGCGGGACTGCAAGCACATTTGTCGCTTTCGCCGATATGTACCGTTTGCCGAGCATGAGCCAAGTAATTTAGTGTCTACACGAAGCGAACAGTTTGGGACGAGGCGCCTTTGAGCATCGCCAAAAACCGACAGGGCCAGCTGTGTGAAGCTAGCACCCCCACCTTCGAAATTTACAAATCCTGAATACACCAAGGTAGAACTAATTTTTGACCATGAGTGACCATTAAATTTTTTCGTTTGACCACCTTTCGTTTAGGAGATGTAGCAGTTTTTACCTGGGGGTGCTAACTTCACGTTTCTTAATTCAGATCCCCCGTTATTAATAAACAAATTAGCGATAATCCGACGAATGACCATTTTGCAGGAAGGCCTGTAGAGGAATGACCACCATTTACTTTTTCTTAACCAACCCCCATTTTGTTGATAAAGGCACTTTCATCCGTGAGACGGCCTATTTCTAATTTCATTCGAATGCACCCGCTATTAATAAACAAATTAACGACAATCCGATGATTTACCATTTTGTAGAAAGGCCTGTAGAGGAATGACCACTATTTACTTTTTCTTAACCAACCCCCATTTCGTTGATAAAGGCACTTTCACCCGTGAGACGGCCTATTTCTAATTTCATTCGAATGCACCCGCTATTAATAAACAAATTAGTGACAATCCGACGATTGACCATTTTGCAGGAAGGCCTGTAGAGGAATGACCACCATTTATTTTTTCTTCACCGACCCCACTTTCGTTAATAAAGGTACTTTCACCCGTGAGACGGCCTATTTCTAATTTCATTCGACTGCACCCGCTATTAAGAAACAAATTAGCGACAACCCGACGATTAATCATTTTACAGGAAGGCCTGTAGAGGAATGACCACCATTTATTTTTTCTTCACCGACCCCACTTTCGTTAATAAAGGCACTTTCACCCGTGAGACGGCCTATTTCTAATTTCATTCGACTGCACCCCCTATTAAGAAACAAATTAGCGACAATCCGACGATTGACCATTTTGCAGGAAGGTCTGTAGAGGAATGACCACCATTTACTTTTTCTTAACCAACCCCTATTTCGTTAATAAAGGCACTTTCACCCGTGAGACGGCCTATTTCTTATTTCATCGACCTGCACCCGCTATTAATACACAAATTAGCGACAATCCGACGATTGACCATTTTGCAGGAAGACCTGTAGAGGAATGACCACCATTTACTTTTTCTTAACCAACCCCTATTTCGTTGATAAAGGCACTTTCACCTGTGAGACGGCCTATTTCTTATTTCAGCGACCTGCACCTGCAATAAACAAATTCCTCTATAGACCTTCCTGCAAAATGGTCAATCGTCGGATTGTCGCTAATTTGTTTATTAATAGCGGGTGCAGTCGAATGAAATTAGAAATAGGCCGTATCACGGGTGAAAGTGCCTGTACCAACGAAATAGAGGTTGGTTAAGAAAAAGTAAATGGTGGTCATTCCTCTACAGGCCTTCCTGCAAAATGGTCATTCGACGGATTGTCGCTAATTTGTTTATTAATAACGGGGGATCTGAATTATGAAACGTGAAGTTAGCACCCCCAGGTAAAAATTGCTATATCTCTTAAACGAAAGGTGGTCAAACGAAATAATTTAATGGTCATTCATGGTCAATAATTGATCCTACGTTGGTGTATTCAAATTAGTGAATTTGGAAGGTGGGGGTGCCAGCGTGAAGTTAGCACCCCCAGGTAAAAAACTGCTATATCTCCTAAACGAAAGGTGGTCAAACGAAAAAATGTAATGGTTATTCATGGTCAAAAATTGGTCCTACCTTGGTGTATTCAAATTTGTAAATTTCGAAGCTGGGTGTGCTAACTTCACACAGGTGACAGGGCCCCCTTTCTCGAGTCACTCGCAAGAGAAACGTATATGTTTCTTAGCGAGTAGACCTATCAGGATCCTCACCACAACGGAATACTTGATCCTGATTGGTATATTGGCTAAGATGCGTATACGTAACTTTGCGAGTGACTCGAGAAAGGCCCCACAGCACGCCGGATCGCACCGAGGCTGCTCGGGTAGAGGCAGCCTCGGCCTCGTCTCGTAGGGATCGCAAGTATTGGCGATTTCCACTACAGATGGTGGCACTACAGTAGTTATGCAAATGGCCGTCCTCTTTGGGTTCATTTTGTAAACAACGGTACAGCTATAGTCTGTTACCGGTGTTTGCGTTCTTTTCAACATTTTTGTTATATTACGACACACACACACACATTACTATTATTATAGTATGCCGTGTTTAAAATTAAAAACTATATTTAATTACAGGAAGTGTAACGCAAATTCGAGGAACTTCTGTGAAGGTGAAGAAGTGCTCCAAGTAAAACATGTGATTTTGTGCGCAACTGTGGCTGAAGAAAAATATGAATCTTCGTGGACAATTTATGCTCTAGTACTGCAAACATCAGCTTTGTCTTCTCCGCCACACACAGTTACTGGTTCCATAACCAAAGATGCAAACCACACGTCATGCAAAAGCTACGTTTGTTTACACCTGGAACCCAAATAGACTAGTTCCAGATTCTGCCACCAGATGTCATGTTCGATAGTGGAAATCGCCAATCGACTTTGCGAGGCACGCCTCGCGCGGCGACCTCGCGAGCCAGCCTCGCAAAGTCGATACACACCTTTTAGTCGACGCTCGGTCGTGAGCGGTGGAATGGAGAAAGCGGTGTAATGGGGCAGGGTCGAGATCGCTGTATGAGTGAGGCACGTTCGAGAACGCTGGAGTGTGTGGGTTTCGTTACGGTTTTTTGTTGCCTCGAGCACGATTTCAGTACCCTTAGCAAAGAAGTTTCACTTCAACAAATATAGTAAAAATTAAAAAATTTAAATCAGTGCTAGTGCCTAGGAGATTCTTTGCAGCGATTAGAACATAGGGAAACAGCAATGACAGCAATGCTCAATACTGTGACCGAATTTACCAGTTAGTATCGGAGACAGAGTCGGAGGCAGAGTTAAGTAATGGATTGGCCCCCTCATCCATAGGTTCCAGCATATGAGATAAAGTGTTTATTGTTCATAGTTATAACAAAATAATGCGTCGTGACAAGCAGAGCGCAGCATACAGGCGTGGTTATGATATAAGGTAAACATATTGTGAAAGCGATGTATAAGTTAATAATTATTGATGAGATGCGAAAAAGCTCAATGAGACAAAGAAGGTAAAGTATACCGCATGTCCTATGGCCAACCGCGCAGGTGAGCTGCGATCTGAATTCTTGACTTCGGCAGTATTTATGGTACAATTAGAGTGGGCTTCAGACGAGTGCGCTGCATAAGAACGAAAAGTGTCGACTGCTCTTCTAATAGCTGTCAATTCGGGAGATCGAAGCGTTTCGTGTAACCTCAAAATCGTAAAGTTTTGAATTAGTAGTGAATAATTTGTAGAAGTGATGAGAAATAATCATAAATAATCTTCCGAATTGATAGCCATCGGGAAATCAGACGACGCTTTTCGCTCTTACGCTGCGTTCTTACGAAAAGTGTGAAACGTCTGATCTCCCGATGGCTATCAATTCGGGAGATCGAGCTCTAAGCTCGAAATCATGAATCTTTGAATAAATGGTAAGTAATGTTCAGAAGTGAGAGTTAACAATCATTCGGGTTTTTTCGATATCCAACCGAATTACACGCCTTATGCCTATTTGTTTCAGAAATTATTTCCGCGCTAGCACGGCACGTGTCTAGGAAATAGTTTTACGAAGTGGCGTGAGCGATACCTAAGGTGTCAATTCGGAAGATTATTTATGATTATTTCTCATCACTTCTACAAATTATTCACTACTAATTCAAAACTTTACGATTTTGAGGTTACACGAAACATTTCGATCTCCCGAATTGACAGCTATTAAAAGAGCAGTCGACACTTTTCGTTCTTATGCAGCGCACTCGTCTGAAGCCCACACTAACTGTACCATAAATACTGCCGAAGTCAAGAATTCAGGTCGCAGCTCACCTGCGCGGTTGGCCATAGGACATGCGGTATAGTCGGATTGCAAGTGATCCAATTTTAAGCAGTGTTAGGTAAAATTAAATTAGCTTTCCATTTCTCAACAATGTATGAACAATGGTGAACAAACAGATCTATTGATGAGCGGTTATTGTACTGCCTGGGTTTGATGTGGAATCAGCTGGAGTAAGTAGAATAAAGATTAATGAGCTTGTCTAGATCATCAGATGACAGGATCGTATGAATGAGGCCTCCATCGCCATTACATCTACCCTCTTTGGGGCTCTTTTTAGCCATTACAGTACCAGACGAGCACCAGACATACTTGAAGGCACAGTTTTTCAGTTTAGTTTTAGCGTCCATGAGTAGACGAAAGACAAATTCCAGCAACATTTCATTGACGTTGATAGATGACTCAGCTGTTTGTTTGGGGAGATTGACGTTGTCTTGGCTAAACAAGTGCTTGAGTAATTTGGAGTATTTCATGACGCCATGTTTCCGCTTGGCAGCAAGGACCTTTTTGGCAATGCCAGGGTTTTTGCAGGTAATTGCAAACGGTATTATAGGCGGGGCTGGTGGATCCTGAGTTGCCTCAGTTCCTGGAGTTAGAGATTTACAGAGTAGTCTAGCGCTGGCGGAGTCATCAGCATCGGTTTGAACTCGGAGAAGACTAGTGATGCCGAGGAATATTTGGAAAACTTTATCAGCGGAGAGACCAGCTCCAGGAATGTCAGATATGACCAATTCATTAGACGCGAATGTCTACCTAGAGCGCGGTTAGATTACAAAGTACTGGCATTCGTAGCAGATGCCAACAGTTTTAGTTGAGGAGAAATGTTATTCTTCAATACTAACTTTGACAAGATCGAAATAAGACGAACACGCAAAGGCTTATCGCAAGGTAGTATATTATTAAGTCCAATATTATATATCATTTATACAAGACATTTGGAAAAGAAAATTTGCACAACATTTCACATGTTACAATATGCAGGCGAAATAGTAAATATCATTTTCAAGAATGAGTCCAATAAAAGATTGCTTGCTGTTGACGGAAGACTGTGGAAACGGTCCGAACTTTTCTGGAGGAGAGAGAATTAGACCCCAGCAAAATACCAACTGATAATATTTAAGAGGCAAGGTCTAGATGGTACATCTCATACCATAATAATTAACAACACGACAATAAAAGTCACATCGATTACAAAGTCCCTCAGAATAATTTTAGATAACAAATTGAACTGGGGTCATCACACTATGATGCTGATTAAAAAATACGGTATGGCTCTTAAAATAATAAAGAGTCTCAGGGGAACTTGGTGGCATGCCGACCCAGAAACCTTAAAAATTATATACAAAACCCTAATCAGAAACCATATTGACTACGCAGGTTTCATAACATACCCAACAGCAAAACAAACAGAATGAGATTAAACCTATTCCAGTATACAGCCCTGAGACGCGATGAGCCTGAGGATGTCGACCACGACGAAACTTGCTACTCGTAGAAACGCATAAAGACCCGTCGATTACACAGGTTTACAAAAAAAAAAGTCTGGACTATTTGACCAGACCATGGTATTCCGAGGTATTTTTGCGTCCTGAATCCGATCATGAGGTCATCTGAGCCCCATCACGTCAGAAAAACGAGATTTCAAGGTCATTTAGAGGTTAAAATGACCATTTTTTGGAACTGGACCCGGGACAATTTCTCAAGCGACCTGTTGAGTTGGAGGGTAGCTGTTTAGGTCTTGAATATCTTCCAAACATTGGAATGGAGTCCTAAATCTTGACCGAGACTATCACAGAACCACCCCAGTGGATAAAATGTTGCCATGATCGTTGTATCTCGCGGATTACGATCTCCCTGTCACACACAAGGCATCCAATTCCGGCGATCCGTTCACTGTGACATATTGACAGTGGACCCAGCACTGACCCTAATGTCCTTAGAACCTTGGAGTCATGCTCTAGGTGCTGCTCAGGGCAGTCCCATTTCCTTATTTATTTATTTCACGGGCTCTTGCCCTTTTCAAAGACATTAGAACCAACACAATTGGACGGCACACATTTGCTGTAAGTTGACGAAGGAATCTTACCAACTCACGAGTTTAAGCTCCCTGCCAATACGCAGAAACTTCACGGAAAACTTCCATATCTCGAGAACTGCTCAACCCATTCGTCTGAAATTTCGCACCATGTTAGGGGACTTCTTGGGAACATCTCGTTTTTCTGACGTGATGGGGCTCAGATGACCTCGGGATCGGATTCAGGACGCAAAAATACCTCGGAATACCATGGTCCGGTCAAATAGTCCGGACTTTTTTTTTGTAAACCTGTGTTATTTGAATGTAATATATGGCAAATAAATACAATCTGCGGATTATGATGAAAGTGATCTATCCATTGGTAAATAGTTTAGAAATGCTGGACGAGATGCAGTCAATTTAAACCTTACCAACGTTGTCGAGGCGCATAAGATGGACGAAGAGTTCCTACTTCTAAACGGCTACAGGAAGATGAAACAAATTTTAAATATCATTAAAACTGGACTCTCATTACCATGCTTTGAAGCCGGGTACAATGCATAGTTGTCCCAAGTTGACGTCGGCATAGAAACGAACCAAGAGATATAAGAAACCGCTATCTCTAAAAGACTTTTTTCGGGATGTTCAAGGAGTGGCTGGATTCGAGCTGCAGCATATTCACTGACGGGTCAAAGACATTAACAAGTTCCGTGCCACGTGTATCATTTGTGGCACACTAACGTATACCAGAAATGGTACACGTGGCACGGAACGTGTTAATATTAGAATCAGTTGGATTAGTGATCGAAGATAAGAAATATGATATCTTTAGAGCAGTGGAAAACAAATGAAAATGCATCCATCTTCACAACTGAAACACTAGCCATAATAATTGCCATACAGAAAATAACACAGCTATATAAAAAAAATAGTATCCTATGTCATTAGGCGGAAATCCGAGGTTTTTTCAGGCTGTGTTTAATTAGGTCGTAGCACGAGGCATGGTGGAGGGACGAGACGAGCCTTAAATACAGCCGTAAAAATCCGAGGATTTCGGCCGAATGATATATACTATTTTTTCTCACAAATGCCCATTTCTCAAAACAAAACAAACAGAAGTATACACGGCTCATTTCACGCTGCGTTTATCAGTTTGGAAAAAGGACTCACTTCCGACTAAGCAATCTTTTAACAGCCTGCTTATTCCCGGTCGGTGTCACGCGGGAAAAACGCACTCTTACGGTCTAAAAATAGGCTGGAAAAGGCCTCGAAATGGGCATGAGTGAGGAAAAATATTTTTTTTGGTGCCTAGGATTTTAGAACTGATTTTAGTTATATTTGGGGCGCTGAATCTAAATATAAAATCAGTTTTTCCCTATCAGCTCTACTTTTTTAGATTTTAGATATACCCATGTATTTAATAATGTTCTTTTTATTCAACATGTAAGCGTGGGTGTTCAGTTGCCAGAAAGACAATTCCTAAGCCAGTGGATTTTTCTGGAACTTAATAACTCATATTATTATTGTCCTATGGTCAGACTGACCATAGGGCAATAACATGTTAGATTGAAAGAGCATCAGTGGGTCATTCGTGTGGATTTAAAAATGGTGAACTTTCTTCTCGGACAGCAAAGTGGTTTTACCAAATATCCGTGCTTCCTATGCCTCTGGGATAGCAGAGACAAAACACACCATTGGGTTAGAAAGGAGTGGCCTAAGGCTTAACTCAGACGGTGCGACAAAACTGACGCACTCGGTCGCACTCGGTCGAGAGTACGTCGCACGCGGAAAATCAGCATGGAGACGCAGCGAAGCACTCACACGGTGCGACTTCCCTGCGACACGCACCTCGCGCTTGTCTGTATGACATCCACAGTGGCGGTGTCGTTGTGTTAGTTTGCCGCGCATCTGCTCACGCGGTGGGACAAAACTGTCGCAGGAAAGTCGTCGATTCCTGCGACAGCGTGCGTCAGTTCTCAAGTAAAACAAACAAAACACAAATTTGTATTATTATATATTATACAAAAATTTTAAATATTGTTATAATGTATATAAAAATAAAGAATGAAGTCATTGATAAAATAACCAGTCACTGATGTACACTTTGGAAGCTTCGTTTCCGTGAAACTCTTGAATGTATTTGGGAACAGTCCCTTTTTAAATTCCAGCAGTAATCTGCCATCATGTCAGTAGATAAGCTAGGCTGGTTCTAGCACATCAATCCGGACGGGTTGCCTACTTTCAGGGGCAAGATGGCAGGAAATTTGAATTCGCGCACCACGTGACCCAACGGAGCTCTGCCATTGGTTGAACCCCCAAGGGTTTAAAAAGGGACTGTTCCCAAATACATTCAAGAGTTTCACGGAAACGAAGCTTCCAAAGTGTACATCAGTGACTGGTTATTTTATCAATGGCTTCATTCTTTATTTTTATATACATTATAACAATATTTAAAATTTTTGTATAATATATAATAATACAAATTTGTGTTTTGTTTGTTTTATTTGATTAAGATTTAACTCAATATAGTGTAATGTGTTTTTTACTAAAATTGTATACTTTAGAAATTTGAGGTCCTAGGCAAAAACTAACGCCAGATTTGAGATCAGAGCATCAAATTTATACAAAATAAGCTCAAAATACCCCGGCACCAAAACCACTGTTGACCAGTGTAATCAAAGAGAACCACGAGAAGATTATGCATTTTCTCAGGTGCAAGAATCATATTGCAATTCCTACAGTCACGAAGCATAGCAACTAAAATCTCATGCTTGACTTTGAGGATAAAAGTACTATACGAGGCAACAAACTAATATCAACCGATTAAGTTAATATGGATTCCCCCGCATACATAGGAATAAAGAGCAATGAATCAGTTGACTTCAAAGCCGAAGAAGCTATTTTATACTATTATGTACAATTGGCAATCATCGGGAAACCAACCTACTTACACAACAGACCTATCTACAGTTCTCAAAAAGAAAAAAAACTCAAATACACAAGAACATCTCATAGACACAGGCAAAATTAAAAGCAAACAGTATTTTAGCATAATTTACAACCAGAGCTTAAAGACATGGTTCCGAGGAAACAAAATAAATAGAGAAGTCATCATAATACGCCGCATGAGAAGCGACCATTAATCTCTTAAGTAGAGTTTGGCTAAAAATAAAGGTTGTACTTGATGCAAAATGTCCATGCGGCGAGGGGGTAGAAAACGCGAATCACATTTTTTGGCAATGTGCACGCTTTGATGAAACAAGAGAAACCTTGATAAAGAACTTAAAGCGACATAACATCCTCCCTCGCCCTACTCAAATATACCACGTCTAATATTGGAATCTGAAACAAAAATAATAAAAATACTAATAAAATACGTTAACAATATCGAAACCGATATCTAATAACCGGTAAAATAAGTAAATAAATAAATAAAACCACAGTGTCAATGGAAAACTAATGTTCTAAAAAGTACTTATAAAAAGTTAAAGTGATGACGGTCTGATGAGAACTTAGCGACAGCGATTCATGGCCAGATATGAGACTAAACCAACAACATGTTCTAACTATCTTATACTTCTGTTCAAAATATAAAGTTTCCCACAAAATTCAGGTCCGAAATAGAAGCAATTCAGTCACAAAATAACACGCTGAAAGAAAGTTATTTTCAATGCGCATCACGTTCCAATACTTCATTAAAATACCAACAATTTGTTTTTAATTTCGAAGGTATTTTTGTTTAATTTTTGTCGGAGTTTAATTTTGTTTTGCTGTAATGTAATCGATATGATAAATTAAAATGTTTCGATTTTTCTGAAACGCTGCATTTGCCGTTTTGTTATATTTTCCAGATGCACCTCGTTCATTGAATGTTTTATTTCTTGAGAAAAGTATCGTTATTATTGACAGATTGTTGAATCTGTCCCGAACAGTAACCAAACTTTTAATCCATAGAAGCGAGCGATGGCTTCGCGACAATATTTTGTCGATTGTCTCAGAATAAATTACAACGCACATATACGTTTTATAAAGAAGGAAGTTCCTCATACGTTCCATTACCATATCAGATAAAAGCGTTTGATTATAGTAGGGAAGTGTCGCCGAATTTGGATTACTTGATGTATTTTTCAATAAATATCGAAAATGGAATACCTTAGAGAAATAACAACACGATTGAATTTTCCGAAAGATATTTCATAAAATCAAGAAATTGTAAAAACCAAAAGTATTGTATGAATACAGTCCGATGAAGGAAACTGGTTGTCTATAAAGGACTTGCAGAGACTCCTAAACTGGATCACTGGCTAAATTGAGAAACAAAGAGTACTACATTAAATTTGTTACATATTTTATATATGTATTTATTTAAAATACAAGAACAAACATAAATATCCTCTTTCATAAATTAAAGTAAAACATAAAAACATCATGACTTCAAAGTGTTTTTCTAGAAAATGTAAATAATAAAGAAATAATCATTTCGACTATGAATAATAGCCATTTAACAAAGTAGTAAAACAATGGATAGAGAATTAAAATTTTTGTCATCATACCATCGCCTTACCTTAATTTGGGTCCAATTGAGGCCACTAAATGTGGTTCAACCTAAGAAACTTTACCGAATTACTGAACATGCGTTGCTTTACTTCGATCATAGTCCGAATCTTTAAAACAACCATATTATTTTATAGCTCTATAAATGTTCTTCCAAAATACATATTAAGGTACGTATGATTACTTATACCACCAAAGCTTCGATTTGTCAATGATATTTTAACTTTCCACTAGTGAAAACTGTTACTGCCCTATCAGCTACAAATAATGGCCGTCGGCACTAGAGAAGTTGTGCCATCCACCCACGAGTCTAAGCATACAATATAATTAACCACACACACAAGGAACGAAAAATATCTCTACCATTCTAAATACAGGAGTGATCCAACCTAGGCAACGGTACAAATTCGGCAACTCTCCCCTATATTTTACAAATAGTTTCATTCATTTGGGATAGAGTCGAGTTAATAACTTGAATTTGGTTCTTCACCGCGTCGAATAACTTTACTACAATGAACTACAGCAAACATAAATTCGGAGACTCTGTAGAGACTGCCTAAGTTAGACCACGCTTGGATCTAGAACAGTAGGGGGATATTAATTTTATGTTGTTCGGATAGTTAGATACATCGTAATGTTCAGATTTGGAGTTGATTAACGCACCTTTTCCATTAGTTCTGACGGCTATATTTGTAGCTGTTAGGGCGGTAACAGTTCTAGATACAAGAGTGGTCTAACCTAGGCACCGATCCAAATTCGACTACTCTCCCCTATATAAGTGGTCTTCTGCAAGAAAGGACGAGGAGCAGGTTGGAGACGAAAAGAGCATCTTCGATCTCATTCGACGAACGTCGCTCAACGAGAGGATTCCTTTTGGAAACACTTCTCATTAATATGGTCATTTCTATACGCCCACCAAATTGCATTCCTCCCGTCGTACTCCCGGGCCATCCGCGTTCGCCATTTGCATTCTTTCGCATTCCGCGGACTTTTTGCCCGCGAATTCGTTCGTTCGCCATGACGGCTCCGAAAATTATTCGATCGACGCGGGGCGCAGATTAGAATTGAGTTTTGGCGAGGCGAGGCGAGTAATCGAATTAGTTTTTGGCCCAGACGAATTCTGTTTCGGGGAAGGTGCATAGGTCGCATCGCGATCGCATTGCTGCATCCGGTATTATCGTCGAGGTATCTCGAACATTCAGCAATTATGTCTCAATCGATGAGTGATCGGCCCTTTTTACTGAGATCGAGTCTGAATGACTCGTCAGTTCGTTCGACAGCCTTATTGCGGTGGACGAGAAAATTGTGGCGTGAATTATTTTATTCGTTAGAACGGTAGATGCTACGAGTAATAGCATCGCTATTACCGTGCGGTTGAGAAGTGATTGAAATCCATCTTTTTCCCCCAAGTAACGTATTTGCAAGTATTGGCCACGCCGCGCACACTCTTGATTTGCGATAAATAAATATCGCGCGTGTGGTCGAGCGCGTTAATAGTTATGATCGCAATGAATCACAATTTTCGTAACAACGCTCGATATTATTTATCGTCACGATTACGATCGCGGTGTAGTGCGGTGCGCCTATGCG
Source organism: Xiphydria camelus (assembly GCA_963678675.1). NCBI lineage: Eukaryota > Metazoa > Arthropoda > Insecta > Hymenoptera > Xiphydriidae > Xiphydria > Xiphydria camelus. Next base: position 10,476,773 of record OY783191.1, read on the forward strand.
AGCAATCAGGACCAGCTCGTTTGCGAATCACTCGTTACTACGAGACGTAATGAAACCAGGTTGTATTTCACGCGAAGCGAAACGACGCCGTCCCGCTTCAAGCGTGTATTAAGGCGCGGCGTCGGGTATCGGTGAAACTTTGGGTGGTTTCCAAATTGTATTATCTGTTGCTTTCTTCTTCATTCTTACTCTCGTTATCTTTCATCGCGATATCGTTACGATATTCGGGACAAAGGAATACAATGAAACGCATTGGGTAATATAGGGCTTATATGGTAAAATAAACGAAGAGCCAATATATTTTGCCAATTATGCAAGTACGTCGAATATTTAGTATACATACACAGTTGGAAATTTTGTGTAAATTTAACACACTTTATATGTCCAAAGTGGTCGAAATAATGAAAATAAAAGTACTTTATGACTGGTGAATTTTTTCAATATGTAACATTGCAGAAATGCTAAGGAAATGAGGACTGGTCATTTTCTTAGCATTTCGCTGTTCTAGGGGGAACGTTAACCATAGTTGGTCTTGTATTTATTATTATATAATTAATTACAGAATGTTGTTCGAAATGAATCCCACTTCGGGGAGCAAGGAGGCTCGCGGAGTAGCGAAAACGAAACGAAGATGCGAACCCGCTGTGAAAAAGTTATGCGACAAATTGCAGCCATTCTTAAGAGCTTCAAAACAATTACCTGCTTTTTTAAATTATACAGTTCATTCGTTATACTTTGAAAGTTAAATAAATTTGAAAAAAGTTGTTTAATAGGGTAAACCGAGGAGAGATGCCACGTTTTTTTATTTGTACTAAAACACATCGACAGACTGAACATTTATTAACTCCTTTACAATATAACGAAAATATAAACTCTCTTAACTTCTTAAGAAACGAAAAGTATCCCGTAACTAATCAAATTGCGGAAGTTACAAGACATTGTTGCGAACACTAGATAAATTTTGGCATCTGTCCTCTACTATAGAGGAGAGATGCCAGAAGGTGAGAGGAGAGATGCCTAATGCTTTATTTGGTTGCTACTAATATTTTTCTGCGAGGTTGACAAACATTCTCGAACAAACAAACATAGCGCATCCCTCATGTAGCCAGGCATGACAGTGGATGTATTGTATCCAATGTTCTACCTTCTTCGTCCTGAGATATAATCGCGCCCCTATTTACTTCATTGACAGCTGAAATCAAGTTCGCCTCAGTCCAGGAGCCTCTCGAAGGGCATTTGCGCTTATAAAAAGTCAGCATGTCTGTAAAAAAATTAATTTTGTACCTCGGGCATCTCACTTTTCGTTCGAGTGGCATCTCTCCTAAACCTATAGGAGAGATGCTACTTCCAATAAATTCAATTAATGTGAAGGTAGACACGACTGCTACGGCGCAATACATTGCCTTAACCTATAACATTCCATACTGGTATTTTCTTACGAGCAAATGTTTCATTTTCATATACAATGAGAACAGTTGTGTACCCTCTCATGAAAGTGTTTTTCAGGCAGTACTTACCAGCAACACAGTTTTATTACATAGCATTAACACACGCGGATTTATGCAACATAAAGATACCGGCAGACCTGGTGCGAGAGCCATCTGTTCCTTATAGATCGAAATATCTCATATGGCATCTCTCCTCGGTTTACCCTATACCTAATATACGTATTAAAGCAAACCCCTAAAAATATTAGTCCGTCAGATAGTGACAGATTCTGGTGCCCCATTTTCGCATACAAGCCTCGAAGAGGGTTGAAAAGTACTTCGATTTTCAGTAGAATGAAGGGAAATTTACGAATAGTCCGTGGGGATAACATGTGGAAAATTAGATTTTTCTTAACAAAAAAATAAAAGGTGACTCTTGCCCATTTTTTCACGCAAGCCTTGTTCACTAAATGATTAATTAATAAAACCTGGCTTCGGAAAACCAAAGGCTTGAGTGTTGCAGGTGGCTAAAGGGTTGAAATAAGGGCGTAATCTTGTAAGGAAAAATCGTGATTTTGACCGATTTTCCCACACAAGCCTTTGATTTCCGAAGCCAGGTTTTATTAATTAATCATTTAGTGAACAAGGCTTGCGTGAAAAAATGGGTAACAGTCACCTTTTATTTTTTTGTTAAGAAAAATCTAATTTTCCATATGTTATCCCCAGGGACCATTCGTAAATTTCCCTTCATTCTACTCAAAATCGAAGTACTTTTCAACCCTCTTCGAGGCTTGTATGCGAAAATGGGGCACCAGAATCTGTCACTATCTGACAGTCTATATGGATGACGAAAGAACCGGCTACAGTTGAGAAAACGCGCGAAGAGCCGCGGTTAGAAGACTCGAGAAGAACCGGCCAATTCGAGAAACGCGTAAAGAATCGGCCGTCTAAAATTCTGAACATCTTCACGCGTTTTCTTAATTGGCCGGTTATTCCACCCGCTATTACACATATACAGGGTGTCCAAAAAGTATGGAAACGGTTGAATATCTCGAAAAGTACGCTTCAGGTCGGGAAATGAAGAAACACGTATCTGATATTTAAAAAAAAAACTATCAAATGATACCAAGATTGATCCCACCCCCCCTTAACCCCTGTAGGTGGGGCAGAGGGAAGCTTCAAAATCTTAAATAGGAACCCCCACTCTTGATTGCATATTCGCATTCTACATTAAAAACTACATAACTTTTATTTGAAACATTTTTTTCGATTCGTGGCAGATGGCGCTATAATCGACGAAATTCAATTTTTTCGGTTTTTGTAATTGAGAGTCGATTTATTCGATTCTGCAATACAATTGCGATAGAAATTTACATTTTTTATTCTCATACTTGATATTTTTGTTAAAAATTTGATTTAGTTTTGCAAATTTGAATTTACAGTAAAACTTTCGTCGTTAGACGTTTAGAAATCTGGCAAATACACTACTTTTAGCGTATCCCAGAAACAACGACGTGGAAGTAGGAGTTTTCTGTTCCCTTCAAATGCTGCCCTTTACTAAATTTTTTGATGGGAAAGTACCATTTTATGAGATTACTTGAGCCGGAAAATTTTATTTTCCATCCTAGTCCAGAAAATACATTCTTTTACCTGTTCAGTCAACAGTCAGACTTTGGAAATTCAAAACAATCAGACCCATCATAAATTGAGCTATTTAAATAACTTCTGGTCAGAAATTCCTTTGTAACCGTCAGTACTCGGCATTTTCTGGGTTTATTGAAACCTATTTCTTGAAAACTCATTAACTCTCTGTAAGTCCTAGAATTTGTCGTTAGACTCACACATCACAAATCTACCCCACGCGAACTGCTACATTCCCTCTCTAATTCTCCTTCTTGTTTTGTATTGTATTATATTTGCCAGATTTCTAAACGTCTAACGACGAAAGTTTTACTGTAAATTCAAATTTGTAAAACTAAATTAAATTTTTAACAAAAATATCAAGTATGAGAATAAAAAATGTAAATTTCTATCGCAATTATATTGCAGAATCGAATAAATCGACTCTCAATTACAAAAACCGAAAAAATTGAATTTCGTCGATTATAGCGCCATCTGCCACGAATCGAAAAAAATGTTTCAAATAAAAGTTATGTAGTTTTTAATGTAGAATGCGAATATGCAATCAAGAGTGGGGGTTCCTATTTAAGATTTTGAAGCTTCCCTCTGCCCCACCTACAGGGGTTAAGGGGGGGTGGGATCAATCTTGGTATCATTTGATAGTTTTTTAAAAAATATCAGATACGTGTTTTTTCGTTTCCCGATCCGAAGCGTACTTTTCGAGATATTCAACCGTTTCCATACTTCTTGGACACCCTGTATATGTTAATATTTTATTAAATGCAATATTGTAAAATTACAAATAACTTTTAGAATATTACAAAACAAAGTTTGTGATATTACACCACAAGGTTTTTACTAAAAATTTACAGTATTCTTTCGTTACAAATTTAATTAACTAATTGTATGAAATGTTCAAACCATAGCTTGTAAATTTAATACAAATTAATTTCTTAAATTTACGACTCCTTTAAACCTTTAGTACAAATAAGGAGCAGACTTTCAAAAAGCAGTTTGTCAATATTAGCATTTTTGTAGGAGAGGCCAAAAAGTGCCTTTCTTTTACGAAATAACGTTAAGCTTTCAAACTTATGTAGCTAACAAAAAACACATGTATTTAATTTAAATTGGAAAATATATTTCTTTTATTAATTTATCTTAAGGCCAGCGGATAGACAATGTTTTTTGTTTTTTTATTTGGAGTACAAACGTGTAAATTTTTGATTGTGCCAACTCTGGAGCAAGCTACATACAATTGGCCGTGTGAAAGACATGAATTTTCCAAATTTAAGCCAGCAATAGTCAACGATTGACCTTGTGCTTTGTTGATGGTAATAGCAAAAGCAAAACGCAAAGGGAACTGAAGCCGCTTGAATTCGAATGTTAAATCGTTTGAAATCATAGGTATGCGTGAATGAGTACGTCTTCGCCTTTGAATTTGCCAGTGATGATTGTTGCCTCGATTAAATTTAGTGACAATTTTTTGATGGTCAATCTGGTTCCGTTGCACAACTTTGGTGCGTTTAAGTTGCAAATAAGCATCACCGGTGATCCAACCTTCAATGTTAATACGTGCGGTGGAATTCCGGGTGGGTCCAATGAATTCAAAAATTCAGTCGGATAATTGACGGCTTGTTCTTCGTTCATTACTGTGTCGATCGATTTGTATGTGACTTCTTTGCCGGCCAGTTTGAATTGAATTTTCTCATTGAGCTTGTTGACATCATCATTTTTTGGTGCAAAAATTGCACGTTCGCACAGCCAATCTGGATTTTTGTAGTTGGTTGTTAGATTTGGGAATACTTGTCGACAATGGCTTCAATATTCAGTTGCATTTGACAGAAGTTCGGCGGGAATGAAATCTTATTCGTGGCGCAATTAATTGGAATTTCGCCATCTCCGATGTCCAAAAGTTGTTTTGAAAATGTTTGGGCAGACGGGTCTTGCAGCATTTGCACTTGCACACGCATGTTCGTTGATAGCGTGTTTTTTTCTACTCGGTTCCAAAGATATGATGATTTTAAGCATGCGTTCAGCTCATTTGCGGGCATTGATCGCAGAATAACAGGCAAAGTTTGGCAATTTGTTTACTAATGGCTGGTTTTTTAGGTGGTATTCTTATAAAATGTAATCTGTATGTATGTAATTTTTGTTAGGTTATAGTGGCTATGTTGG
>OY783191.1:10486994-10596414 GCA_963678675.1 Xiphydria camelus
CTCCTCTCTTTCCGCCCTATCTGTATAACGTCATCATTAGTGAATGGCCCCTTTTTAACAAAATAATTCTACATGATCCAGTTTCAATCTATTATACGAGATCATTTACGTTGTTATGTGAAACGATATCGCACAGCATTGTGATAAAGCGAATGATCGTCTTAAAATATATATGTAACGATAACTATAACAACTTGGCAGATGTATAGAAGAGAGTCGCCGAACTTGAACCGGCGCCTCAGTTGGACCACATCTGCATTCTAGTTATTCTGAGCATATAACGTATCTAACTAACAAAGCAACGCAAAGTAACAGTAGGGTTATTTTGCGTTGCTTTGTTAGTTAGATACGTTATATGCTCAAACTTGGAGTTGGATGAGGGCAACTTTTTCTTTAGTTTTTTCATGGCCATATTTGTAGCCGGTAGGACAATAACGGTTCTAAATACAGGGGCGGTCCATTCTCCTAGGTGCTGGTTCAAATTCGGCTACTCTCCCCTACTTTCTCTTGCCAATCTACTTTCTTCGCGATTTTCTATTTCCGTAACGATGAATTACTTATAGAGAGCCATTGTGTTACAAATGAATAATGTTATTAAAAACCGATGTTCAAACTGTTTTGTTTCAGCATCAAGAATGTGAGTGCGAGCGTCACACGTGCGGCGAGATGTGTGAGAAGTGCTGCCCGATGTATAACCAGGTGCCATGGAAGCCCGGCACGGCAGGTCGAGGGTTCCACTGTGAAAAGTGCAACTGCAACGGGCATGCCACTGCCTGTCGGTACGACCCAGAAGTGGCCGCTCATAAAATGTCTATGGATGTACGGGGGAAATTTAGAGGTGGTGGAGTTTGCTTGAATTGTACGGTACGTCGAGGTTGTAAATTGAAGTAGGTATACGATACGTTACGCATAACATCACGATACTCAGATGGGCAAATGTACTTAAATTGTGCAGCAACTTTAGATAGTATTACGCCGGTGCTTTGTTGACGCGCGTTTCAGCATTATATAAATTGAAGTACAACAAGCCACATAGTCACGCGCGGTATTTCCAACGCGAGTTAATTCAGACAACGCCGGAATTATGCTAGACGCGCGTTAACTTAACGCTATGTATCACTAGCCTTATCTCACCAAATGCTTCAAAATTGTACGCCTTACGCCAGGGACACACTAGCGTTAAGTTAGCGCGCGTTGCAGTACTCGCCACACAGTCAGCAAATCGCAAAAACAACATCAAGAAAGAAAATGGTGGGATCATCCAGTAAATAGTAAACGCTATCGAGACATGGTCATTTTTACACGTTATATCCACGTCTAAGAGCTAACCCGGAAAAATTGTTTAATTACTTTCGTATGTCTATCAATTCATTCGATGAACTGTTGGCTGCAATCAAGAATCACATAGCAAGGAATGATACCCACATGAAAAACCTCGCAAAAACAGGAAAACACGCGTATCTGTGTGTAAACACCAAGATGCAATCGTATGTAATTCTAAAACGCATGTCGAAGCCGTCTGTCCATATTTCATAAACGACTTATTCATTCTTATTGTTAGATAATTTCGTTCAACATTTCTTCATATCGCTTAGTAAATTATATGAACAGTCGACTTAGATTCATTTACTTGTAAGAAAATATGCAGAAATGTAGATAATTAAGAAATAAGAATCGGCGTTTACAACAATGGGTACAGAAGCACCTCAAAACATAGTGACGCGGCAATGTATACCTAGCGTCATTGATTCTGATCGACCCGCTTTGGATGACGGTACTTCTATCGAATCGACCGTAGCTAAAGGTTTCGAGTGCTCAGTGTTTTGCCATGAAGACTAAATTTGATTGGTGCTTTATGGCAAAATAAGAAAATCCGCTCGTACCGCTCAATTACAGTCGACTCAATTGAAGTACCGTCACCCAAAGCCGGTCGATCAGAATTATTGACGCTAGGTGTACGTCACGACGCGTTAATAGGGGACTTGCACATATTTTTTTAACATCATAAATGGATTGAACATGTAAAAAAATGTGGGACGTGTTTTTTTATTTTTTTTTCTGACGCGAAATTAAGCCGTAAGAAATTAATAAAGTTTGCGATAAATCCCGCCCACTTGAAACAGCCGGTCGAGCGGCACGCCGTGCCGCGACGTCACTATCCTAGATATAGATATACTAGAAGGCCTGCAGGCGGACCGTTACCATGTACAGTGACGTCACTATACATGGTAACTAGTGCCGCCCATAACGCGGAGTTTCACTGGGGAGACGTGGCCATGCTACTTTTAAAGTAATGTTTTTGGGGTAGAAGTTTTTTTTATCAAGTTTTTACTATTGGTACTGTGTTTTGAATAACTTTAACTATTATGTTTGCTGTGTTTCATACAAAATAAAATTTTATGCAAGTTCCCTATTTAACGCTCGTGTGTCTCGGGTCTATAATCTATTGTTGTATTTCGCGCCTCTTCCTCGAGATCATAGATGTAGTAATCTCTACTCTCACCAGTTGTCGCCACAAAGTTTTAAAGCTAGGAAATAAACATTTCCGTAGACTCCATGGTCTCCCGCGCGGCGTCCCCGCGCTTACCTTCATTCTTTTGCTTTGTGCCAGTGTCGTCACATCACAGAAGATTGAAAAAAAATTATAAAACAGCAATAATGGGAAGGAAAGGACATTTGTCGACGAGGGAAGATGAGGAACAGAGGAGGGAACAGAAAATACGACACCTAGAAAAGAAGTTAGATCGAGAGAAGAGAAAGCGTCGTAAGTAGCGCTCTAACTCCAAATTTTCCGGTCGGAAAAAGGACGCCCTGATATGTGAGTTTTGTTGGACAAGGCTCATTACTGCGTACGGAACCAATGCTAGTTCGAAGGGCTAACGATTTGATCGTTTTGCACCGTGCTTTCGGCTCTTACCGAAATGCGCGCCTTTGTTGGACAAAGGGAAAAAAGTACGCAGATATGTCGAGCGGGGGTTTGACCATCGCGGCTCGCTCATAACCTCCAAATTACAAGTTTCTCATTTGATGACGGAACGTAATTCTTGGACGATTTGTGGACGAAGCATACGTAACATTGGTTACAGGAAAAATATCGTCATCGAGACGTCCGAGGAGTCGCTCGCGAAAGAGTTCGACTGCGAGGTACTCGAGTCAGTCCACACGGAGAAGGTCGCGATCGAGATCTTATGTTGGACATCGCTCGCCGACGCGCTCTCGATCAAGATATTCGAGGCGCCGGACGTCTACGCGTTCGCGATCCAGAAATTCCAGGTGTCATTCGTCGAGGGGCTCGAGAAATTCGTTGGAACGATCGCCATCTATCCGCGAGTCGACGAGACATTCGTTAGTTCCTCGGGTGAATGGGGCGGCCACCGAGAATAATCAAGACGTTGGGGTTTCCACGAACGATACGGGAAACGTAGCGATACCCATCGTGCATGACGAGGAGGTCGGTGACGCGCCGCGGGTTACGGTGGCGGCAGAAAACTCACAGACGGACGTTGCGCCCACATGTATACCAGAGCATGAGGTCGAGCTCCAGCCGGAGATTTTAGAGGTTATCGGCGCCCGCCTCGAAACGGACAAGACATGTACCCCGGCAGTTCACAAGGACATAGCCTTGCGATGGGCTGAGATTTTGAGAAACGGGCTTCCAATAAAAGAGGTACAGAAACTTCTGAAGAAGTTTTCCCCTCCGGAGAACTGCCCTTTTATTTCTGTGCCAAAATTAAACGCGGAGATCATCGCTGCCGTACAAGAGTCGGTGGTAAAAAGGGATTCACGCATCGTCGAGAAACAGGAGCGAGTAGCGGCCTGTCTCTCAGCCGTAGCGAAAGCCTTTTCGATCGCACTGAAAGTGGGAGGGTCTCAAAGAATTGAGTTACTCGAGAGTTTAAGCGCAGGTGGTACGCTGCTCGCATCCGTTCATCGGGAGGAGTCGTTGGCTCGGAAAAGCATGCTTCTAGCCAATCTTAACTCGTCTTTGAAAGCAACATTGTCAAAGACAACGGTTGACGAGTGGTTTTTTAGCGCGGACTTGGAGGGGCTGATTAAATCAGCTAAGATGCTCGAGAAAACAACGAAGGATCTCAAGGCACCAGATAAATCTTCGCAACAGAAAAAAAACTGGAAAGGCCCGGCTCGTCAACCAGCGGTCAAGAGTCGATTGACGACGTTGGGCGGATATCGACGAGGATCGTCGAACCAAGCGGATTCGAAGAAGGCACCCTATCGCAAGGATAATCAGCGCTACAAGAAGCGCGGATAGATGCAGCTTTAAATGTGGGTAAACTAGCCGGTAGGCTACGATTTTATGATAATGCGTGGTCGAAGGTGACCCAGGATTCAGTCGTGCGCAGGTGGATAAAAGGGTATGAGATTCCTTTTACATCAAGGCCGGACCAAAAATACTGTCCAGGCAAAACCGCGTGGTCCGAGCAGGAAAAATCACTGATCGAAGAACAACTTAAAAAACTGCTTGCGAAGGGAGCTATTGAGCTATGTGCGCCGGCAGGTCAATTCCTGTCAAATATTTTTTTAATCCCAAAACCGGATGGGACGTCGAGGTTGATTCTTAACCTCAAAAAACTTAACGAGCATATTTTGACAGAACATTTCCAAATTGAAGATTGGAAAGTGGCGAAGCGATTACTAGGGAATCAGGATTTTATGGCCACTTTGGACCTTAAGGACGCATATTATCTCGTTCCGATTGAAAAGAGCAACAAAAATATTTACGGTTTAGGTACGAAGGAGCATTGTACGAATTCACTTGTCTACCTTTTGGTTTAAACGTTGCGCCATACGTCTTTACAAAAATTTTAAAACCAGTCGCGGCGTATTTAAGAAAACGAGGGTTTCTCTCCGTTTTTTATCTAGACGATATATTGGTAATCGGAAGATCGTTCGAGGAGTGTACGAGAAATGTGCATGAAACGCGCGCTTTGCTTCGGGAACTCGGTTTTATAATTAATGAACAGAAAAGTCTGGACGTTCACACGCAACGTTGCAAATATTTGGGATTTGTGTTCGACTCAAAGAAGATGACTATCGAGTTGCCAAAAGATAAGGTGCAACGAACCGCCGAACTGTTTTATAGATTCAGTAGAATCGACTCTTGTACGATAAGAGAGTTCGCAGTCTTCGTTGGTAGGTTAGTTTCGCGGTGTCCTGCATTGAGGTACGGATTGATATACGTACGATGCCTAGAAAAGGAACGAACCCATATGTTAGAAATTAACAATAACAACTCTTTGACGCAACGATGAGTCTTCGGGGAAAATTTAAGGAAGAATTCGTTTGGTGGAAGAAACATATTCATTATGCGAGCGCACCGATAATCGAGTCAAAATACGACCTGGAAATTTTTTCCGATGCGTCGCGTACGGGCTGGGGAATTGTATGCGAGGGCCGTTGTAGCAATGGATACTGGAATGCGTCTGATCGAGACTTACACATTAATTTGCTGGAATTATTGGCAGTATTTCTTGGTCTAAAATGTTTCGCGAGCGACCGGCGCTGCTGTAACATTTTACTACGAGTAGATAATACGACGGCCATTGCTTACATTAATCGGATGCGGGATAGTCGATACGAGGGCCTTAGCTCGTTGGCAAGAGAAATTTGGCAGTGGTGCGAGAAAAGAGAGATTTGGATCTCGGCGTCGTACATTCCTTCAAGCGAGAACGTCGAGGCCGATCGCGAGTCGCGAAGACTTCAGCCAGAAACAGAATTCGAACTTTCTGAAGGGGCTTTTCGAGAGATCACTCGCGTGTTCGGTTACCCAGAGATCAATTTATTTGCATCTAGAGCAAATGCGAAATGCAAGTCATATGTGTCGTGGCAACGGGACCCAGAGTCTATGGCCATCAACGCATTCACTTTGGAATGAAAAAAATGGTACTTTTACGCATTTCCTCCGTTCGCAATCGTTTTAAGAGTCTTGCGAAAAATCGTACGCGAGAATGCGTGTGGCATCGTCGTAGTTCCATACTGGGAAGCTCAGCCGTGGTTTACATTTTTTATATCGTTAGTCGACAGGGAGCCTATTATTTTTCGTCCAAAAATTAATTTAATACAATCCTCCGGCAGAGAACCTCACCCAATGTGGCAGCGGATTACGTTGGTTGCCGCGAAGCTATCCGGCAGGCCTATCTCCGGAGGAAAGTTCCAGTGGAATCATTGGATATCTTAATCGAATCGATATCAGAGTCATCGCGCCGTCAGTACGACTGTGCCCTAAAAAAAATGGTGGCATTTCTGCACAAGCAACGAAGTAGATCCATTCGCCGGATCGACGAACGATGTGGTGACGTTTCTAACAAAGGAGTTCAAGAAGAAAATGTCGTACAGTTCACTAAACTGCTACCGTTCTGCGATATCGTTGCTTTTAGGGCCCGAGCTCGGGCAGAATGAGATCATTCAGCGTTTTTTTTTAGAGGCGTGGCAAAGTTGAGGCCGGCAGCGCATAAATATGAGTCAACCTGGGACCCAAAGATTGTTTTGAGTTATTTATCAGCGTGGTACCCAGATGAAAAAATTAGTTTGGAACGCCTCTCGTGTAAATTGGCCACATTGCTTGCCTTAGTTACTGGACATCGGATACAGACTTTAATGTTAATCGATATTCGAAACATTTCTCACGTAAATGAGAATTATCTAGAGATTAAGATCCCCGATAGGATCAAAACCTCGGGACAAAATAAGATACAGCCGACATTGAGACTACCGGTGTTTGTTGAGGACAAATCGATCTGCGCGGCCACGGCATTAATGACATATCTTTAAAAAACAAGAGAATTGCGTGGATCGATTGTTAAATTATTCATTTCTTTTAGAAAGCCGCATAAAGCGGTGTCGACGCAAACACTTAGCCGGTGGATCAAGTGGGTTATGAAGGAGAGCGGAATCGACGTCAATCTTTTTTCGACTTACAGCACGCGTCACGCGGCAACATCCGCCGCAAAACGGCTGGGGGTTAGCATAGATACCATAAGGAAAGCGGCGGGTTGGTCGAAGGAGTCGAAAACGTTTGCAACGTTTTACGACCGCCAGGTAGTTGACGAAACAGCTCAGTTTGGAGAAGCCGTCTTGACCGGTCATAGAAAATAGCTTAAAGCTTTTTCATTATAAGTGGCTCATTTATACGAAGATTGATTCGCGAAAGTTGGCGTTTCTTGTTTGTACCACACAATTAAAAGGTTTTTTTTAATCATTTCGGCCGTAACTGGCTTTAAACAACTACATCTATGATCTCGAGGAAGAGGCGCGAAATACAATTAATGATTAAACGAACTTACCTAAGTGAAGTTCAATCATGATTGTATGAGTGCCTCTTCCGAAGAGATCAGTCCCTCCCTCCCTTCTATCTCGAGAGAGATACCCAGGTTTCAGTTACGGCAATACTTGGAATAATGAAGGTAAGCGCGGGGACGCCGCGCGGGAGACCATGGAGTCTACGGAAATGTTTATTTCCTAGCTTTAAAACTTTGTGGCGACAACTGGTGAGAGTAGAGGGTACTACATCTATGATCTCGAGGAAGAGGCGCTCATACAATCATGATTGAACTTCACTTAGGTAAGTTCGTTTAATCATTAATTATAGCTTGTATGAACGTCGTGACGATCATATAAGTCTACCTGGATATGTACATGAGTCATGTTTCATTGGCGTATATTTTATAAAAGAAACTTTACCTACTGTCTCTGCTATCTGTATTTTGTTGTTAATTATGATTATTGATAGGCCTCAAGTATCACACAGGTAGATATCTTGATACTTCTGGCATATTCGATCCTGTTTTAGAGACTATCAATCAAAAGCTTCCGGAAAATAATGGTTAGAATAATAATTGTTTAATTTTACTAAATATCTGTCCATTATTTCGCAAGAAGCTTCATGTGCATATAAGTAAATTTTATTCTTTTTTTTTTTTACTAAAATCGGTATTTAACCAAATACAGCTCTAAATTGTTGCTCCAATTAGTAAATTATCTTTCATTTTTAAATGAATAGTGATCATTTTTATATGCACGTAAATAAATAACAAAAAGGTGTCCAAGAAATTTTACAGGGTGGTGCTTAAGCAGTTTCTTTAATAATTATATAGTGTGATTAATGTTAATAAGAATTTTGCTAAAAGGTTTATTTCTTGTTAAAAATAATCACACTATATAATTATTAAATAAATTGGTCGAAGTGGCCTCCTTTGGTAGTGATATACAGGCCTTTAATCTCTTCTCAACCGATTGCTCTATGGACTGGAAGTAACCCACGTCGAGATCGTCTCACACTGAAAAAAATCCTCATTTTGACTATTTCGTTAGTTATCTCTCAAATCAAAGATAGTTAGATTAGAGATACAATTATAGTTATTAGAATATTGCATGTCAATGTAGAAATGCCTTCTGTTATTGATATCCCGTGTGGAAATGTTCATTGGACCCCAATTGGGGCCCAATTGGGCTGCCCAATTACTAGTTCGGCGCCAATTGGGCAGCCCAATCAGTGCCCAATTGGGCTTTCGTTGGGCTTGTAATGCTCCGTCCAACCTATGCCCAATTTGGGCCGCCCAATTGGGCCCCAATTGGGCAACCCTATTTATGCCCAATCAACCTGAAATTTTACTTTTAATGAATAATAAGATTAATAATAATTAATAAGACTTTATATTTTCTCATAAAATGTACAAAAGTAAAATATGAACGTATTCAAGCGGAACAATGATTGATACAAATCATACGCGCGGGTTTCCTTAGTTTTTCATAGTTTTCTTAGTTATTCCATTGCATCTCCTATTTTTCTGCCACGGCTTGTTGATGGAGAAGAAAAACCATTGACTCGTCCCGTGCTCGCATGACGCTGAAAACAAAAAATAGAATATCCACAAAGATATATGTCCTTCATAGGCAATCAAAGTGAGGTTAGAATGGTCAGATAGAAAGTAACTTATCTAATGGCAATTCTTCTGAGATGCTGCCGTCTCCTTTCCTGCTCTTTATGTACAGGTATCCAGAGAAAAGTAGCACTGCATCCGTTCACTATCACGATTCACGATTATAAAAAAAAATACAAACGATTAGCAAACTACACGGAGCGTCTGTCACATTCACCACTATTCGCCAGGGCCGTCCCGAAAAAAGGGGACGTTTTCAGCCTCTCTCCAGGGCCGTACTCTTTTCCCGGGACGGCCCTTGCGAATTTCTAAATACAAAAATAGCCGTAGCGCCTAAACTAAAATAGCTAGAAAAAAAGTCATAAAGCAAAGATTAGAATGTTATTATCTACAACTTTTATTAAGGTCATTTTGTCGAAAAAAAAATAATAATAATAAAATAATAAAAAAGGCTTTTCACACTAAAAAATCACACTACCCTCGTCGATTTGTTTGCGGCATAGGTAAAAATGGATAAGTGCCTTGGACTAAGTGATTAGGTACCAACTAAACGCTAATACTATATCGTATCACTTGACCCAAATTTCAGTGACTAAAAGTTCGGAATATAGATTTCAATTTTATTTATTCTGTAATAGAAATGGCCAATTTATCATTCTATGTATCTTACTCCACTTAATTTGAAAAATGCTGTAAAGATTATTAAAAACGCAATTATCAAAGAATGAAATATATTATATATTTATTACCAATGTCATCATAATAAAGTTAGTAAATTTTTTGAGGCGATGCTATCAACATTAAAACAAAAATTATACAATATTTCTTGCTAGGGTAGTGATTAGGTACCTTAGTTGGGGCCAGATTGGGGTGCCCAACGTAGTCCCAACTAGTACCTTAGTTGGGGCCTGATTGGGCTGCCCAACGTAGCCCCAACTAAACGCTAATACTACTACGCTACTACTACTCGCATCACCTGACCCAAATTCCAGTCACTAAAAGTTCGGAATAAGTTCTAAAAATGTCCAGATTTATTTTTACTTCCGGTACATAAATAAAACAAACAATTGTATCTATTCGATTTATTATATTTTATTCAAATTGGGCCGCCCAATTGGGGCCTAATTGGCGCCCAATTACTGATTGGGCCAACTTGGGCAGATTTCCACACGGGATAATGCGTGAATGGCTATTATAGAAAGACTAACATATTTCTAATTAAAGAATACTTAAGTATGTATGCTATCGTAAATTAGTTATTTATTAATATAGCAATACTGTATAGGTAATACGATGAAAATTTGTATGCCTACATTGGACATGCCATATACAGCTAAAAAAGTAGGTATCTATATAGCTGGTTCAGCTATACGAATACCTACTCCATCCTTGAGCAAACATCCATCTACTAAGGAAGTTCTTCAAAACCAGACCTCTCCATGTCATTATACAATTCACGTTCCATCTTGCAGATTTACAAATTTTTTATATTTTACATATTTATCAATGAATGTAAATTGTGTTAGATGATAAAAGATGTACATTAGAGATTCTGCTTATATCGCGTATATACGATAATATAAATAGTCAAATTGCTATTTCGGAAATAAGTTTTTACAAATAGCCGAGCGGTGAAAGTGCCTTACTGCCAAGCGGAAGACCCGTGCTTGATTCCAGCTACAGGAAGAATAAATTTTAATTCGTCAAAAGTTGCTAACATGAAGCCCAAGTCTTTTAATAAGCCATATAAGTACGAGTAAATGCAATACACGTAGAGTTAATTGCAATGAATATACGGGGTGTCTCAACCACCGTGGATAGTAGCATATATCTTCCAAACGAGCGTAATTAAAAAAAAACTTCTTTAACAAAAGTTGTACCACTTAACTTGGCGCACAAAACGTACCTAATAATTTTTCAATACACACTTCTGATTTCAAGAACTGGCGTGCATCTTTCAGTATCGACTTGTAACAGTTATTTATTATAATAGAGAAGTAATATAATTATCAACGCGAATACAACAAGCCATCGAAAATTCGATTTACATAACCGGAAGTCCAAGATATCCAGGATTGAATTTTCGCCCCTTTGCGCCTGTTGCATGCAATCCGACATACAAATAAGGAGTAACTCAAGCTTTCCATTTTCTCGTCTGGAGCGTTAAATCTTTCACATTAAAATCCAATTCTGTGTATGTACACGGTAATCACTAGTTTCACGAATCATTTTTATTGAACGTTTATAATCGTATACCAGTTCCAACGTTTAAATTTTTGGAATTAAATTTTCTAGAATTTAAACGCAGATTTATTAAGGGGTAAGGCCACCATGTGCGTCAAGAAAGAAGGACGATTTTGTGCATTTTTTTTTAGGAGTAGTGTAAAAGCTATAGAATTTTCTTATAAAGCACTTTATCAAGTATCTTCAAAGCTACTAAAAAATATTTTGTTTTTAATTTTTGGTTAAGAAATGGCCGTTCCAGGGTCCGGTTTCTACGATGAATTTTTTGTGGAGGTCCAAAACAGGCGAACCGGCTGTACCCACAAGCGTGAACCTAGAACAAAAATCCAAAGATTTTTCTTTAATATATATCATAAACTAATAGACCACGTAGGGGATTTTGAAAATATTGATTTTTCGAGAAATGGTGAGTATATAAAAGAAAAGTTCACGTTTTCGCATAAGAATTTCATACATAATCGTTTATAAAACAAAAAGTTTACAACTTATCGAAAAACCCCTACGTGGTCTATTAGATTATATAGGTATAAAGATACCCTCAAAATTGCAAGGCAATCGATAAAGATTTGTAGCCGCTATCGGTTCGCCCGATTTGAAATTTCGTGTTCTGAGAAAAACGCGTTTAAAGTTTTAAGTAACATTTTACGGTCGAAAATTATAGTATACCTTTAATCCGCGATGCCTGCACCGTATAGTTGGCCTTCTATGTTAATGTTGAGTTCTTCTTCTTCTTTTCTGGCTGATTTTGCGGCAATTCGAGCTGTTTTTGCAGCCTCAGTCAGCGATCGGTTCGAAAAATCGATGCGGAGTTCGTCCGCCTCAACGCAGAAATTGTAGCAATTCCTTCCAACTGTCATGTCCAACTGTCGTATAACTTGCATTATACTACAAATTCCATCGTTGAAAGTGCACACGGCAAGATTCCCAGCAATATCCAGTACGGTTTTTCCGCTTGACGTAGATTTTGGGGACATTGACCACACCGTTGCGTTGAAACTTTCATTGCTATTTTGCGTAAAACCACCTAAGCATCGATTTAGAAGGTCGTCGCTGCTCAACTCTTCGTAGATTGGTTTAATTGCGTCGAAAACTGTTTTCGATAGAGCCGGCTTGTGTAAAAAAGTACTAATTGATGTATTGGTGGCTTTTGCCTTTTGCCACGAACACCATGAATTTTCACCAGCTGGACACTTGCTGTGTTGAGGATTTTCATTCGTTGACAGCTTGTGATATAACGTCGCCCAAATTTCATTTCTCATTTTTTCCACAGAGTCGTGATTTCTGCGAATAGCCAAACCATAATAAATTGAGAGCTCGTCGACAAGTTTATTTGTTAATTTTCCTTTTCCGCCGAGACCGCGTACGTTCTTTTTTAAATTTCTTAGTCTAGTGCCCATTCTTTTCTGCACGTGATCGATGCATTCTTTTTTATGTATAACAAAGCTTTCATATGGTTCAGACTTCAAAAGACCTGTAAAGGTTTTACTATCGCCATCTCCAATGTAACTGCCGTATTTTACTTGATATAAAGTTTCAGAGCGCTGAAACATTTCGATAACTGCATCTACCTCCATTTTACCAGCCGACCCCGTGTGATTTATTTGACAATCATTTTGATGTATTTCAAGCCACTCATCATACTCTGCAGTATCACTTATTTTTCTCCAATATTCGCACGCCTTGCAGTAACTGGATTTTATAATTATATCGATTACTTTCCCAGTATTCCATCCGATCAAAGACACCAAACCGAACAATGATGAAAATCCCCGCTTTCTCCACGAACCGTCTCCTGATACTATCAATTCATTTGGTAAACCTTTTCTTGCATTTTCTTCTTTTTCTATTTTTACTGCATTTTCCATGCTAGCCTTGGAAACGCGTTCAGTAGCATCACAAATAATGTTGACTACTTTATCATAAAATGAGTGAAATATTGGCCGAGGAAGTTCCATAAAAGCACAGAACTTCTTCATTCCGTGTAAACCTACTCCAAGCAGTCGCATGGCTATAATAATTCTTCTATTGATGTCATATGCTTTGTTATTGATGAGTGGACAATTTGGAATTTCAGTTTTCGCACACTTTTCACAAGATAGAACTATTTTAAAACCAAGTCCGCGTATACTACTTTCAGTAAATGTGACGCCTGAGTCGCATATTTTACACTTCACTACTAACGAAATTGTTGAAAAAACAGCCACAAAATTGATGAAACGATAACCGAACGATGCATCAACTTCGATATTACGAGCATCGCCACTTAGCTTCAATTTCCTAGCGGACGTGCCGACGCTTTCGGAGGAATCGAGTGCCTCCGCTTCATAACGGTTTGCAGGTCGCTTTCGTGACATAGACGGCTTTTTAAACAAACTTCTTCCACCTCGTTTAGCTTTATAGCCACCATATTTCGATTTATCACACATTTTATTCACTAATTTCAGTAACTCGTAGTAAAAAGATAAACTGATGAAACACGAAGCAAAATCACGCACGCGGCGTCCGTCTGACAGCTAGAATGACTTTACATAAAATAAATGGCCGAATAGTACTGCTAATAACACGAGCCTCAACTCCGATAATACGTCTCAACATGCATTTAATTAACAGTTAGCCCACTAATCGGGGAGATCTCCCTATTCAATGTAGTTTGGCTCGCCCGAGCGCGGTGGAAACCGTATAGTTGGCTATGGCGCTAAGTGTTAATGCGCCGCGCGGCGTCTCTGTAAATTGACGTAAACGACCGATTCGAAATTTTTTTTGACTACGAAACCTTTTTTTTCTTATTCTTGAGGGTTTAAGGAAGGTTTTAAGCTAATAAAAAAAAATCGATTTTTGAAAAGTTCCATGCTGGCCTTACCCCTTAACCCCATCGTCTTCCGTCCTGAAATTTCCATCGTTCTTGATCTGCGCTCCATAGTTTTTGTTGTCTAAATCTTCAACTCCATAGTTTTCGGTATCCAGGTCATCCGCCCCATAGTTTTCGATGTCCAGGCCTTCTGTTCCGTAGTTTTCGGCGTCCAGGTCTTCTGCTTCATAATTTCCGGTTTCCAGGTCTTTTGCCCCGTAGCGGGAGACCTGGACACCAAAATCTATGGAGCGGAAGACCTGAATACCGAAAACTATGGAGCGGAAGGCCTGGATACCGAGAACTATGGAGCGGGAGATCTGGACACTGAAAACTATGGAGCGGAATACCTGAAAACCGAAAACTATGGAACGAAATACCTGAAAATCGGAGACTATGGAGCGAAAGATATGGACTTCGAGAAATACGGAGTGAAAGACTTAGGCCCTTCGCACACTACGCTACGACGGTATCCAGTACCTAAGTCGCGAACTCAAGTCGCAAGCAACTGGAGACGCATAGCTCGCACACTACGCTACTGAAGTCGCAAGACCCGTGTCGCCACCAGTAATTGTTACCGTATCTTGAGAAAATGTCTGATACCAACATCTTTTCTCTGGAACCACCAGCAAAGGGTGATAAAAACATCACACACTATATTCCTTCCTTTTCGTTAATTTGTTCTAATAATTTATTTTCTTGCTTCACTGTGCATTTTTCTTAGCTTGGTGTATCACCTATTATTACATACAGGGTGTCCCAGAAAATACAGGCCAGCGCAGCGGGTTGTATATCGGTAGACGCACCCGATCCAAGATGGTTCTCTAAAATTCGGTGGTAATACCGACAGCCCAGATACGAACCGAATAGACGTTCTAGTCCGAAAGACATCGGTCATCTCAATAGTGGTGAATGTGGCAGACGCTCCGTACTGTTTTATAATCGTTTGGCGTGTATTTTCTGGGACACCCTGTATAAACATATTCATTTCCAATTAAATTAAAGAACTGTGTACTATTTGTTCATGGAAGAGAATTTGTATAAAAATCCAACACCTTGTTTCTCCGAAACTCAGCGTTTCCGGACCCATGTTCATAGGATTTTTTTCCCTTATTTTCATCCAAGGAGCCCATTCTTGAAGTTTGTCACAATATTAAAGAATCACCCGGTATATTTATTTACTTGGCCCAACAATAGTATCTTATGTCATAAAGCGGAAATCCGAGGTTTTTTCAGACTGTGTTTAATAGGTCGTAGCACACGAGGCATGGTTTGGGGATGAGGCTCGCCTTCGGCCTCGTCCCCTCACCATACCTCGTGCTATGACCTAAACACAGTCTTAAAAATCCGAGGATTTCAGCCGAAAGACATATATTATTTTTCCTCATAAATGCCCATTTCTCAACAAAACAAACAGAAGTATACACGGCTCATTTCACGTTGCGTTTATCAGTTTGGAAAAAGGACCCACTTCGGACTAAACAATCTTTTGACAACCTGCGGACTCCCGGTTGGTGTCACGCTGGGAAAACGCCATCTTACGGTCTAAAAATAGGCTGGAAAAAGCCTCGAAATGGGCATGAGAGAGGAAAAATGTTTTTTCTTCCCGACTGCGTCGAAATAACGTCACTCCTCGCGTGCGAATAGAGTCGAAAGTGGCCAATTTTCGCCCGATGACCAATGATGCTTACGGAATCGACCGCGCATGCGCAGCACCGTCTTATTACGTCCCTAGAGAAGTAATGAGAGGGAGAAATGAGATCCTCGACTCGACGTGGCACTGTTTGACGGAGAACCGTCAAACTTACGGATGCCGTAAACTTACTTAACCGTCAAACTTAATCATGACACGCTCGGAAATTACGTTATTTCACCGCAATCGGGGAAAAAATATAGTACGCTACACGGGAGGAAGCCGATTTTCACCTCGTGCGAGTGCTGCCCTCGCTTCGCTCGGGCAGCAAACCTCGCACTCGGTAAAAATCAGGCACTTTCCTCCCTAGTAACGTAATGTACTATTTCCGCCGTAATCAAGTATATCTACATTTATTAATTGCAAATAAACTCTTTTCTCAGTATACGAAGTAACTTTGTCCGAGCGAACGAAGTATTCACTAAACTAACAAATTTCTAGATAATCATAAACGGAATCAAGGAATTTTATTTCCAAATTTGACCGTGATAAAACATTAATCGTTGTTTCTCAGAATCTCACATCCTTCTCCTTCTATTATATAAAATAGTTTTCGAATAAATGTGTCGCCAAAAACCCTGGCAGAGGGGGACCGAATGCACGAAGTACGGATGGTTGTTAGAGCAGGAGGAGGAGAAGAAGAAGAAGAAGAAGAAGAAGGAGACGGAGAAGGAGAAGAAGAAGAAGACGAAGAAGAAGAAGAAGAAGAAGAAGAAGAAGAAAGGAGAAGCAGAAGCAGAAGAAGGAGGAGAAGGAGGAGAAGGAGAAGGAGAAGGAGAAGATGGAGAAGGAGAAGAAGAAGAAGGAGAAGGAGAAGAAGGAGACGCAGAAACAGAAGAATGAGAAGAAGAAGATGGAGAAGAAGAAGAAGAAGAAGGAGAAGCAGAAGCAAAAGAAGGAGAAGGAGAAGAAGAAGAAGAAGGAGAAGAAGAAGAGAAGAAGAAGAAGAAGAAGAAGAAGAAGAAGAAGAAGAAGAAGAAGAAGAAGAAGAAGAAGAACGTATTGAACGGAAAAGACAGCAATGACGTGATGCTGCTGCAAAAGCTCGGGAGAGCGCCGCGATAGCGGCGCAGGGGCGATAGCCCCCCGGGGGTTGACGAGCGAAGCGAGTAGGGGGCAGAGCCCCCTAGTACATTACAAATTCTATTATAGTGCACATTATAGTGCACGCAGTCCTGCACCTTTTCCGGAAGGCTAATTACCGAACGAATTGTAATGAACCACTTTTCGCAGATACCGCTATGCATTCGAAATGCATTCAGCTTTGTAAAGGAGAGAAATGACGATTTCAATAGATAATCGAATATTTCGGTAAACAAAGGTTCATTCCGACTCGTCCAGTAATTAACCCTTTCAGGAAAGGTGCGGGACTACGAACTCATTAGCAGCCTGGATTCGCCAAAAGATACCGTTTCGCTGATAGCGAGATTAACCCTAGTTTGGCGAAGTATTTATGATTGCGATGCTATATTAGGTTGGAAAATAAATTCGTAGCCTTTTCTTTTATTTTATTTTCTTTTACAACGATTTGTTTGCTGTTTCGCAAAGTGTTTATATTTATTTGAAAAAGCTCTTTCTCCTCTATAAAACTGTTATAATTGTTTCTTCGAATAACAATTTTGTATTATTTTTCTGGTTTAGAAATGGAATATCCAGGAGGCAATAATCAGCGTTTTCGACGTCTTTTTTTTATCAAAGACTCGCTTATAACACTTTCTTCGTACACGTCGCAAATGTCCTGAACGGCTGCGGCAGCTTTTTAACCTCGATGAAAAGCGAAGAAAAGCAGATGTCGAAACTGCTGATTTTTGCCTCCTGAATATTCCACTTCTAAGACAGAAAAATAATAAAAAATTCAATTATTCGAAATAACAATTACCTATAACAGTTTTGTAGAACAGAAAAAGAGCTCTTGCAAATACATATAAACATATTGCTAAACAACAAAATAAATCGTTGTAAAATAAAAGAAAACATAATTGTGCGACGGAACAGTCTCGGCGATGCGAGTATCCGAGATTTGAGCATGTGTGTGCCGGTCGCGGGAGACTAGCGTCGCCGACGAAAGTCGCGTCGCGTGGTGTGTGCGAACGTCCATTAGAATGTATTGCGGTAGTCGCCACGATACTCGAATCGTCGAGTATCGGATACCTACGTAGCGTAGTGTGCGAAGGGCCTAAGGACCGAAAACTATGGAGCGGAAGACCTAGACACCGAAAACTATAAAGCGGAAGACCTCACTGAAAACTATGGAACGAAAGCCCATATATTAGGTTGTAACATAAATTTGGAATAACGTTTTTGACGTTGAGTCGACATTGTTCTATAAACGGCGTAACTTTTTAACCACGAACCATAGCAAAACAGTTTATATCTTAAAATAACCGCAAGAAAACGAGCTTTCAAATGAGGTATAACACGTCACTGAATTTGCTTTACATACCTGAAAAAACAAGAATTATTCCAAATTTATGTTACAACCTAATATTTGATATCGAAAACTAAGACCCCTACCATCCATACCTACCATACCTTCCATAGAGCTGTATATATTTAGTTGGCGGCGTGACTGGCTGGTCGACCGACCAAGCGGACGCTAGGTGAGGTACCCTCCATAGAGCTGTATACACTTAGTTGGCGGCGCGACTGATCGCGCGACTAGTCGGCCGATCGTGGTCGCCCAGTGAAATAGGGGCCTAAGGGACGGAAGACCTGGGCACCGGAAACTGTGACGCGGAAAAAAGGTTTTCGTGAAAGTAGTGATCACAGTGTACATACAAAACATAGAATTTTGATTTCAAATATTTGACATACTCCAGAACGGGAACGAGGCAAGGCGAGGCCGAACGAGCATGCAAGTGTGTACGTGCATTCGAGGCACGGCAAGACGCCTCGGCCTCGCCTCGAGGCCGTTCGGAGTCTATCCGTTTCGAGTCGGTACTTCAAAGGAACGAATGGTCAGATCGTTGCCTCGAACGTTGCCTCGTACGATTGCCGAAAACTCTCAAACGAGGCATTCGCCTTGCCTCGCCTTGCCTCGTTCCCGTTCGTGCTCAGATGTATACGCGGCTTTTTATTCCTCATTTGTACGTCGGATTGCATGCAACAGGCGCAAAGGGGTGAAAATCCAACCCTGGATATCTCGGACTTCCGGTTATGTAAATCGAATTTCCGGTGGTTTGTTGTATTCGGGATGATAATTATATTACTTTTCTATTATAATAAATAACTGTTACAAGTTGATACTGAAAGATGCACGCCGGTTCTTGAAATCTGAAGTGTGTATTGAAAAATTATTAGGTACGTTTTGTGCGCCAAGTTAAATGGTACAACTTTTGTTAAAGAAGTTTTTTTTGAAATTACGCTCGTTTGGAAGATATATGCTACTATCCACGGTGGTTGAGACACACCGTATATTCATTGCAATTAACTCTACGTGTATTGCAATTATTCGTACTTATATGGCTTATTAAAAGACTTGGGCTTCATGTTAGCAACTTTTGACGAATTAAAATTTATTCTTCCTGTAGCTAGAATCAAGTACATGTCTTCCGCTTGGCAGTAAGGCACTTTCACCGCTCGGCTATTTGTAAAAACTTATTTCCGAAATAACAATTTGACTGTTTATATTATCGTATATACGCGATGTAAGCAGAATCTCTAATGTACATCTTTTATCATCTAACACAATTTACATTCATTGATAAATATGTAAAGTATAAACAATTTGTAAATCTGCAAGATGGAACGTGAATTGTATAATGACATGGAGAGATCTGGTTTTGAAGAACTTCCTTAGTAGCTGGATGTTTGCTCAAGGATGGGGATAGAGCAATCGATTGAGAAGAGATTAAAGGCCTGTATCACTACCAAAGGAGGCCACTTCGAGCAATTTATTTAATAATTATATAGTGTGATTATTGTTAACAAGAAATAAATATCGAGCGACGAGGAGAAGGCTTCATGATTGGAGAATATTGAAAGTGAAGTTGTGCCTAGCGCTTATACATATGTATAATAAATCTGCGTTCTAGAAAGTTGCAAAAATTCAACTCGCAGGCTTTCCAAAATATTCTACAAGCTTGTAGATTTTACGAACATATTTAAGCGCCACCCTGTATATTATGGTACAATATCCTACAATTAATATCGCTATCAAACACACCTTCATATGTATGTTTTTCGATACGATCTTAATCACTCTCATTACTCCTATATGTTTTCCTTTCGTGTAGAGTGAGACAAACCTCTTTATTATCGCAAGTTGCATTCTTTCGTGGCATGTACCATTCAGTTTCGTTCTAAGATGGATACCGTTAATGTGTTCAGGAACATACGGCCGGTATCAATTGCGAGAAATGCGAGTCTGGATTCTACAGACCAAACGGTGTTTCACCGGACGCTCCGGAGCCCTGTCTGCCTTGCGACTGCAACATGCACGGCAGCACCGGATATTGTATCCCGGACGATTCCTACACGCACATGGGAAAGGTAAAGATTTCTAGTTTAATCTGACTGTATTCGTTTTGTGGGAAATTAATTTTTAATTTATAGTTATAGGTATGCAATTCGCTACCTCTGGTGCAAGTTGAGAATCTAGAATTTTTTACATTAATTCGCATATTTCTCACAAAGTGTATGGTATAAGTTATGAAGAATACTGTAACACGTTTGATCCTATTCATCAATTCTACGTGTAAGGGAGATCGGGGGGTTATGAGACGGGTTTTGTTTTTGTAAGAAAAGTATAATGAAAAAACTTTTTTTCTGCGCATAAATTGTGTCAAATCGTGAGTAAGCATAACAACACTTTAAAAAAAGATGGGTTTGCTGAAATTTAAAAAAATCCTATAAGTTTGGCCTGTTAGCTCGAAAGTTGGTTTTTGTGGATTTTTACAATATTCGGGGGGTTTTGAGACACTCCTTCAAATCATAGAAAGTGGCATACGTTTATCAAAATTGTTTATTCAAATTAAAAAAAGAAAGCAAATGTTGCGGCTTACAATGTATTCAAGTTTAAAAGGGTTAGATTTTTACATATAAACAAGTTTTAGGTGCGACTCGCTGCAAAATAAAGAAAAAATCATTTAAAGAAGGCTAAATTAATTAAAAACAATTAAAATTGCACAAAACGTGCAGTGTTCACAAAAAATGCAAAATACGCCCATAAAATACGATTTTTAGTAAATCGCTTTTAGAAATAGCGTCTCTCACAACCCCCCGAAAACGTTGTCTCACGACCCCCCAAGTTCAATATTTTTAAAATAGCCATCGCTTCATGAATATATAAAATGTTTATCCAAAATTCTTTTTGTGTGTCAAAAGGCTACTCACCAAGGAATGATTTATATCTATACACTTTTGTGAACAGCTTGAAAACATGAGTGAAAATATTGTAAACACAAATGTTCGAAAAAACTTTAAAACACCAAATTTAAGTTGTAATCTGAAGAGATACTAAGAATCCGCGTCAACGCGATGAGTGTCAAATGAAAATGGAGATACAGGACGAGAATGAAGTTTGACAGTCATTGGTACATGTCGCACTTTTCAATTAAGTGCTGTGAGTTTGCCTCATGACCCCCCGTGTCTCACAACCCCCCGATCTCCCCTACTTGTAGTTCTTCCTGATCGATAATCGATACAACAATCATTAATGTAAAGTGATACGTAGGAAGCTAAAAGATAGAAAGTCGAATCACTCGCTATGGCAACACATTTTTAAAAAAATGGTTGGTTCCGGCAGCCAAATATTCGTTGTCGTAAAACAAATATTTTGTTGTTCAAATATCAACCAAACGTTTGGTTAATATAACTAATTATTTTTTTCAGTGTATCTATTGAAACATATTGAGCACAATAGTTTTTTTTGCAAGGGTTCTAAACCTGTACAGGTATACCCTGTACTTATTGTTAGTTTATTACATACCAGTGCAACGGGGTGCATATCGGCTGGTACATTCCATCCGCTGTGGTTTCCTACAATTCGGTGGTAATACCGACGGCCAAGATCCGAACCAAATGACACCGCTTACGTATATTTCCTTGATTATTCGAAAAAACGCTGACGAGTATCGAAACTATTGGATTGTTCGGAAAGTAATTTCATATTTTTTTATGAAAATGAATGACGATTTTTTTATAATGAATAAATATTGTATTGAATTAGATATTGTCCATTCTGGTCCAATATCTTTTGCCACCTTTCTGGCAGTAACATGATTCCACGCTCATAAAATGTTTGTTCTTTGCTGGCAAAAAACTGATCCAGGTGATTTTTGACCTCCTCATTTGAAGTAAAGGTTTTACCGTCTAAAAAATGTTGTAGAGAATGGAATAAATAATAATTAAAAGGTGCCAGATCTAGAGAATATGGTGGGTGTGGCAGTATATTCCATCCAAACTGTAAAAGCTTTTGGCGAGTTACCAAACTTGTATGAGGTCTCGCATTATCTTGGTGGAACACTACACCTTTTCTATCGATAAATTCTGGCCTTTTCTATTTAAGTGAATCATTCGATTTGTCCACCTGATGACAGTATACTTCAGAATTGATCGTTGTATTGTCCGGTAGAAGCGCAAAAAAAACGATTCAAATATGTCGAGTTTTGGGATTAAACCTAGGCGTTTCAAATGATCATGAACGGTCGAATTCGATAAATTTAACCTTTCAGCAATCTCACGAGTTGTTATTCGCTGGTTTGCATCAATTAATGCCTTTATTGTGTCTTCATCAGCTTTAACTGGCCTTTCAAACCGTGGTGCATCTTCAACATCAAAATTGCCGGATGGAAATTTTGCAAACTAGTTTTGGCACTGACGTTCTATCAATACATATTCTCCATACACATCGGATAATTTTTTTCTTGCTTGAACAGCATTTTTACCTTTTCGATAGTAAAAAAGTAAAATATGCCGAAAATGCTGCTTTTCACTTTCCATATTTGATAGGGCACCAACCAAAAACTACTGCGTAGAATCAATCGAACTTTTTCACAAGCAAGCCTTGCTACTCGTATATCAGTTGTCAAAATATATAACGATTATGCGGCTTAAGTGTGAAGAGTTGGCTGTAAAAAAATACAATTAAGTCCTCTGTTGGTAAAAAACGAAATTACTCAATATATCGGAACGTCCGTCACTCTGACCACTAATGAGATGGCAGATGTTTCTCAGACTGATACTTCTATATGGTTCGGAACTTGGCTGTCGGTTTACCATCGAATTATAGGAAACCACAGCGGACGAGATACACTAACCGATATATTATACAACCCGTTGGACATGTCGGTAATAAAAGTATTTTCATCTCGAAGACAAAATTTCATATTTTCCACAATGTGCAACTATCGTTGAGCGTATATGAGAATACGAAGTACGAGATACTCGATCATCGTCCATCAAATTGTAATCGAGATGTAGGTATAAATACGCTTAGTTACCAACTAACCCGATTAAAAACTTCAATGATTAATATTGAAATCCGACCTAATTTCATTCGTATGATTCGTTAATTGGGCATGAAATTCCGTGATAAATTAATTACTCAACCAACCATTCTCAGCTTTCTCTTACACAAAGGATATATTATCTACATACAGACATTTTTAGAAATGTGTATATACATACATGTACAGGGTGGACCAGGTTAAACGTCATTTTTTTTATATGTGATAGAACAACAACAAAAAAGTAGACTTTCATAAGAAAATTTGTTTGAAAAATGTTTCCTAACAAAAATACAGGGTGTCAAAGTTTCGAAAAAAAATGGTTTTCTCATCATAACTTCTAAACTACTTGATCGATTTCCATGAAATTTCGCACACAGGCTAATGTAGAACAGCTCTAAAAGCAATAATTAAATAATTTTTTTTCGAAACTTTGACACCCTATATCTTTGTTAGGAAACATTTTTGAAAAAAATTTTCTTATGAAAATCTATTTTTTTTGTTGCTCTATCACATATCACAATTGAGGCTATGAGCGCAATGATGGACTAACCCACAAAAAGTGTGATTTTTGTTTTAATGCGGAATTGAAACTGTTAAATTAGTATCTTATTGTTAGTTAAATAGTATTAAACCTTATGTTTACATAAGATTGTTTGATCCACTTTGCAGTTGATAGATACTAATTTAACAGTTTCAATTCCGCATTAAAACAAAAATCACACTTTGTGGGTTAATCCATTATTGCGCTCATAGCCTCAATTAATGGAGTTCAACCTAGCTTTGGCCTGCTCGCAACCCTGTAAATTAAAATAAATATCTCTCAAAAACGAAGTCACAAATCAAAAATTTGCAAGGATGATTTTTTTCTTTAAATTAAACGGGGAATCCAATAATTAAATTTTCTTTGCAAAATATCCAGTGTCGCCGAAGATTGGGAAGGGGGAAAGGGGGGTACCGGCCCCCAGTATCTACGCCACTGGAGAATTTTTTAAAATTATTTAATTATTACTTAGAGCTGTACGACATTAGCCTGTATGCGAAATTTCATGGAAATCGATCCAGTGGCTTAGAAGTTATGATGAGAAAACCATTTTTTTTTCGAACCTTTGACACCCTATATCTTTGTTAGGAAACATTTTTGAAAAAAATTTTCTCATGAGAATCTATTTTTTGTTGTTGCTCTATCACGTATCACAATTAATGGAGTTCAACCTAGCTTTAGCCTGCTCGACACCCTATAAATTAAAATAAATATCTCAAAAACGAAGCCATAAATCAAAAATTTGCAAGGGTGATTTTTTTATCTAAATTAAACGGGGAATCCAATAATTAAATTTTCTTTGCGAAATATCCAGTGGCGCCGAAGATTGGGAGGAGGAAATGGGGGTACCTATCACATATAAAAAAAATGACGTTTAACCTGATTCACCCTGTATACACTTCCAAATGCTTAACTATTTATTTCAACGTTGTAAATACTATGCTCCCTCGAGAGTCATTAATGCACGGTTATAAATTCGTTCTAATAAGAGTCCGAGGGTGGGTGCTTCGAAGGAGAGATAGAGACAAAAAAGTGGGAGCCGCGTATGAGATTCTTATTACGAAACCATTAGCTAACGCCGATCGTGTTTCAGGTAGCAGGTGCTTGCGAATGCAAACCGGGCTACTCCGGATATAAGTGCAAACAATGCGCAGCCGGATACCGACAGTTCCCCGACTGCATGGCCTGTCCCTGCGATTCCCGCGGCATACTGCCCTCCCACGATTGCGAAGGCGACTGTCTTTGCAAGGCGAATGTCGCCGGCGAGTTCTGCGACCGCTGCAAGCCGGGACATTTTGCTCTGACGCGCGACAACTTGGACGGTTGTCTTCCGTGCTTCTGCTCGGGTATTACCGACGAGTGCACTACTACTAAATTGTCTTACAGCATGGTGAGTATGGATTGCTTGCAATCGATAAAGTCTTTCCGATTATTTCTTCTAAAAATGTCTACTAATAAATAGAAATCTGAAAGTAAACGTAGTGGAAATTAAAGAATGAGAAATGATCAAATATTGCCAGTTTCGGTGAAATATTGCCAGTTTCGGTGAAATATTGCCAGTTTCGGTCAAATATTGCCAGTTTCGGTGAAATACAATGTTGTTGAATACAATGAAGCAAGGGAGATAAGTTACAATGATATGTTTCGTATTTTTAAGTTTTTCCTACGATGGAAAAGAAACGATCGTAGTAGTCTCAATCCCGAGTCGAAATTTAAATTCTAATTTGAACCTCTGGATCCTCACTGAGGGTCTCGAGGCTGAAAGTTGGTTTTCAAGATCCGGATGTCTGTGCAATGAAAACCTAATTTGAACCTAAACTGCGTGAATATTTCCACTCTTCGCAAGTTTAGGTCCAAATGAGGTTTTCATAATTCTCATTTGGACCTCATGGACCTCACCTCGAGCTCTGGCGAAAAAAAATGTTGTCGCCATCAGTCGGTATACGTCCATAGACCTATCCAGTCGGTATACGTCCATACCGTATGTCCCACTCTGTACGGGCCAGTTTGAAGTTACCTTCGGGGAGGCTTGGTCGGTACTTGAGTCATTTAATACCGGTAGAAGTCGAGTCGGTAGTCAATTCGGGTGATCGAAGCGTCTAACTTTGAAATTATGAATTTGTGAATAATGGAAATTACTCATCATTATTCACAAATTCATAATTTCGAGATTAGACGCTTCGATCTCCCGAATTGACACCAACTCTAACTACCGACTCGACTTCTACCGGTATTAAATGTTTCGATTACCGACCAAGCCTCCCCGAAGGTAACTTCAAACTGGCCCGTACAGAGTGGGACATACGGTAGGCCTATCAGTCGGTATACGTCCATAGGCCTGTCAACCCGCCCGCGCCGGCCAGTAACGGTTTTTTTTTCAGACCCTACCTGGACTCGAACCTGCGATCCTCGAAACTGGGAATGCTTGCTTTCACACTCTACTAATTGAGCCATCGACTGTTCAAGTGGGGTCGGTTGACTTTAGTTATATATAGAAACTGGACATGACAGTGACTGCTCTCGAAGGTTCTTTTCATTAAATTTCATAAAATAATTTAATACTTTCTTTTTCAAAACAGTAGCGATTATGATAATTAATCATACATTATTTATGGAATAATTCGGTACAATCTGCACTGTTTGAAACATCATTATTATATGATTTTGTTATTTTTTAATTTAAAAATTTTATGAAGACAGTGCATTCACGATAAATTTACGAAGTGTTTGCACGTCGTTAAAACGTTCCATGCCCGCGTGAGACGTATACGACCCCCGTTGAACTTTCCGCTCAGGCCACTTGGAATTCTCATTGAAAAACGAAGAATTCTTTAAAAATTTATTGTAGAGTCAAATATAGGCGTTAATGATAAATTTAACTTTTTACTGTTATTAATAATAATAACAATAAAAAATTTATTCATTGCTTTGTTGTCTAATGCATATTAAAATGTATACCTTTTTCTTGCTAATTATGGCTTTGTACTATTGAAAAATTGTAAGGCGTACGTCAAAAACGAGTTTATTTAATTGTAAAAGTATGAGTAGTATATGCCCCACGCGGCGAAAATAGAGTTTCAATTTTGTCTGAAGTCCAGCAGGTCGACATTAGAGTTGGAAGTGTACTCACAAATTCTAATTTAAACCTGTTCGTGATCATCTGAGCATGATGATCACGAAATTAGAGTTACACCTACAGCGGCAAACCAATACTTCAAAGAAATGAGGTTTTCCAGGTTCAGATTAGAGTTTAAATTTCGACTCGCGGGAATGTCCCTTCGCCTTCGTATTTATGGAATGAAATTTCTCCGTCAAATTACTACGATGTACAATAGCTGTCAACTTACAATGCCAAGAATGGCTGGTACGCAATCACGCCTTCGCACGGCGAGCTTTCTCCTTAATCGCTCTTTGCCCGTCTTCGACGTCCTTCCGGCGATTGTCCCGCGTACCTACAGCACGCGTATCAGCCCTCGCCGCACCGCTTTAATACGACTCGGGTATTATTTAGTCATCTTCGTGGCGGTCGACACGACGAACGGCGACTTCGGAAACTTAATTTGTTTAACGAGGGCCCCCATACCTCGGCATCGCCGGCGAGTGATAACCTAGAAGGCTGCGCGAGGATCCGATAAGTCGACGGACCTGCTCTCGGACGTTCCATAAATTAGTGATTCTTTTTTCTTACTTACCCGTCTCAGCGCGGACGTCCGAGGAGCGTACTTTCTTTTGTAATCGTTCGCATCTATACGGTTTCAGATATCGACGTTGGATGGGTGGCTAGTGACGGATACGAACGTCTCGCGCGTCCTGGTACCGGACGCCGAGGAGCGACGGCTCACGATAGTCACCGACGACCAGAAGTACGAGAGCCTCTTCTGGCTGGCGCCGGAGATATATCGAGGGAATCGATTATCATCTTACGGCAGCAATCTTACCTACGAGGTCGAGTGGGTTTTCATGCGAGGCGACACCAGCTATAGGCCCACCATCGAGCCGAACGTTATTCTTGTGGTGAGTCGACTTTGGCTGGCATAGGTACAAAAGAGGAGTGTTGTTGAGGATCTGTCGAAAAAAGACAACCCTCTTCTCATGTCTTTAAACTGCCTCCTCCTCCGACGCGATCCTCCGTATATGTTCGTTCTCGCGAGTACGAGTATATCTTGCAAGTCGCTTCGTTCTCCGTCGGTCCGAACATTTGTTTCGACGTCTTCGTTAACCATTCGTTTATTGAACTCCGCGCATAACTAACGACGATACTTTCGCGCCTTCGATGCGCGATTGTACTGACGTTGTCTTCCACTTCTTCGGGCATTAGGGGAACAACGGTATGTACATCGCCTACGGGGAAGAACAGTACAGCGGACAAAGGGCTGAGATCTCGATACCGTTGCAAGAACAGGGCTGGTACCACCTGCGAATGGAGTCGCAGGACGCTCCTACAAGGCTGAGGAGGACGGAATTTCGCGGAGATCCTGTGACTAGACCTCAAATGTTGCGCGTATTGAGAAACTTAAAGCATCTGATGGTGAGGGAGCAGTATAATTCCGAACAGGTCGAAGGAAGGTACGGTTTCGTATGTGATTTATAGTTATTATCTTTCGCAATCGGTTATTTTTTAATTTTTTTTTTGTTAAGAACGTGTTTCGAGCATTTCTTTCTTTTCATTGCAGTCTTCTTTCGGTAATTCTACCGATAGGAGAACCCGCCACACCGGAACAAGACGAAAATGAAAGCTTCGTCGAGCTCTGCGATTGCCCGGCGGGATATACGGGCCTCTCTTGCGAGAGCTGCGATTGGGGATACGTTATTGTTCTGGCAAATGACTCGAACCATCAGAATCATGAGTGTGTCAAATGCGACTGTAACGGTCACGCTGCTACTTGTAATCTTCTATTGGGCGAATGTGGGGTGAGTTATTTCATTCGTGTACCGCATGTCCGAGCCCAAACCGCTCAAGCGCCGATACCTATGGCCGATAACTTGAAATTTGTTTTCGGCAGTGTTTGCCGACGGTTGAAAATTTGATAGTTAATGATGGCTTGAGAAGAGTGCGCTGTGCGTACTGCGTGAGAGCAAAAAGTGTCAAAGGTCTGATTTCTCGATAGCTGTCAATTCGAGAGATCGAAGTATTGAATAACAGACGAAACACTTCAATCTCTCGAATTGACAGAGCTATCGGGAAATCAGACGTTTGACACTTTTCGCTCTCACGCAGTGCACACAGCGCACTCTTCTAAACCCATCTCTAACTATCAAATTTTCAACCGTCGGCAAACACTGCCGAAAACAAATTTCAAGTTATCGGCCATAGGTATCGGCGCTTGAGCGGTTTGGGCTCGGACATGCGGTACTCGTAAAAAGTTCTTTTACCGACCAATGGTATTATCTTAAAAGTAGAAATCATATTTATCTTCGATTACCTTAGAAACTTGCTCGATAAGGTAGATTCTATCGTTCGAGTAGCTCCCCCGATAGCAAAGTGGCGCCACCGTGACTGCAAATGCTTTCGTTTCAAAGCAAATTTTCTCTTAGTATACCTAGCGTTAATGATTCTGATCGACCCCCTGTGGATGACAGTACATCTATCGAATCGACCATAGTTAAAAGATTCGAGTGAATCTTAATGTTTTGCCATAAAGGTTAAATTTGATTGGTGCTTCATGGCAAAACAGGAATATCAGCTCGCAACGTTCAATTACGGTCGACTCAGTTGAAGTACCGTCACCCAAAGCGGGTTGATCAAAATCATTGAAGTTAGGTGTACACCCCGCTGTATTCAGGGTGTCCCAACCACCGTGGACAGTACCTACTATATATCTCCCAAACGAACGTTATGCCAGAAAAAATAAAAGTTGTACCGTTTGACTTGGTACACAAAACGTATCTAATAATGTGTAATATCCACTTTCGATTTCAAGAAATGACGTGCATCTTTCAGTTTTGACTTAAAACAGTTATTTATTACTAGCTGTACCCTGCCACGCGTTGCTATGGCTCAGTCTGTCCTATGTAAATAAAAATGTAACTATCCACGTCCACGTCCACGTCCACGTGAAAAATGTAAATGTCCACGTGAGAAGCAATCCGTAGTATCTAGATCTAAACCGCATATATAATTCTAAAGATTGGCCCTGAACTTTGTTGGTGGTGCTCAAATATAAACGAACGTTTTGTTCAATGAACGAATCATTTTATTTATGAATACAGCACTTGAAAGAAAATTCCGAATGAAATCTTTTAAACATTTGGATAACACAGTCACACAAAAAAAGTAGGGTATACATTTGATGCGATATATGTTATCCGTAGTAGTTTTACCTCCTGATCACGAATCCGGTGTCAAAAAAATTTAGCCGTCACGTCACAATTTTTTTCTAACCTCAAAAAACTGTGCAGTCACACACAAAAAAAAAGTGGCTTACATACCTTTGATGCGATATGTTATTCGTAGTAATTTTGCCCCCTGATCACGAATCTGGTGTCAAAATTTGGCTATCACGTCACATTTTTTTTAATATCAAAAAACCAGCCAGAGATCATGATTTTCAAAAAGTTAATGAAGTTGAACCAAATTCGGTATAGGAGGGTTCTTAGGGTCGCTGATCACGAATCTGAAGTCGGATTTCAAAAATTCAAGATGGCGAATCCAATATGGCTGACGAGATTTTCGAAAATCGACGGATTCATGCCAAATTTGGTATAGGGTTTTTTCTTCAGTCGCTGATGACGAATATGAAGTTATATTTACAAACATTCAAAATTTTCCGCCATATTGGATCCGCCATCTTGAATTTTTTAAAATCTGACTTCAGATTCATGATCAGCGATCCAAAAAAACCCCTTATACCAAACTTGACATGAATCCGTCGATTTTCAAAAATCTCGTCCGCCATATTGAATTCGCCATCTTGAATTTCTGAAATCGACTTCAGATTCGTGATCAGCGACCCAAAGAATCCCCTATAGCGAATTTGGTTTAAGTCCATTAACTTTATGAAAATCATGATCTCTTGATGGTTTTTTTAGATTAAAAAAAATGTGACGTGATAGCTAAATTTTGACACCGAATTCATAATCAGGTGGCAAAATTACTACGGATAACATATCGCATCAAATATATACCCCATTTTGTGTGACTGTGTAATTCATTCTAGAACCACGGTTTATTGGTATAAAAAAAATAATATACAATGGCATGGGGAAAGGTAGAATAGTATATGAACAAATAATTCCATTTATAAATATAGTATTTGAAAGAAAATCCCGAATGAAATCTTTTAGAAGCTTCAATAATTCATTTATTATAGAACCACGGTCTAATTCTGTAAAAATGTGATATATAATACAATAGAATGGGGTAGTTCGTTGCACAACGAATGTTCCTCGCTATAAAATAAATATCGTACCTAGAGATTGGAAATAATAAATCTTGAGAAATTCCTGCCACGCGTTGCTGTGGCTCAGTCTGGTTAGGTAAATAACCGCTTCATCTGCTTCCACAACAGTGTCGATGGCTTTGTATGTGACTGTCTCGCTTTGAACGTTAAATTGAATAATATTGTTAAGTGCGTAGACGTCTTTGTTCTTAGCCGCAAGAATAGCTCGTTCACTCATCCAATCGTGATTCTTATAATTGGTTTGAATATTGGGAAATACTTTTTTAACCAGTTCTTCTTTTGATGTCATTAAATTGCAGAAGTTATGAGGCAATGAAATTCGTCCTGAGGTCAGATCAACCCTGCACCTTTCCATTCCCAATTTCCAGCAATTGATGTGAGAATATCTCAGCTGATCGATCGTTTTGCATCTGTCTTAATTGTAACGTCTTTACGTATCGCCATAAAGTAGAGTATTTCAGGCAAGCATTAATTTCGTCCGCTGGTATCGATCGAGGAATTACAGGTAATGTTTGCCTGAAATCTCCGCAAGCAATATTAATGCATTCCCAAATGATCTGATGTTTCCACGCAAATCTTGCAATGATCGGTCAAGAGCCTCGAGTGATTTTTTGTGCGCCATTATGCATTCATTTCAAACAATAAGTTTGCATTTCTGCAATACTTTTCCCATGCCGGATGCTTTGGAAATGTTGCACGTGGGAGTTTCAATGAATTGCATGTTCAATGGCAATTTCGAAGCAGAATGAGCAGTTCTTCCATCTGGTAGCAATATCACGGCTATTCCGACTATGTCATTTTGGGGTCGAATTGCTGCCAGAATCAATTTAATTAGGAACGTTTTACCAGTTCTTCCTGGCGCATCTAACAATAAGAAGAGGATTTCTCCAACCCCGTTATTAACAGTTTGCATTATTTGATCGTAAATGCCTTTTTGCTCAAGAGTTAGCTTAGTAATATTTGATTCCACATACGACAAAAGATCACCCGCGTGTTGTAATTTTGTTCACGACGCAATTCTACATCGAATGAAGCAGCAGTAGATCGATTCGGTGATGGCATTCCCAATTGATTGAGAAATTTGTTCGCGATTTGTAAGCACAAATCTTCAATCATTATCAACACTTTGTTGTAGATTTCTGCTGTGAAATCCACGTTTATATTTTAATTTTCCTGGCATATTCGACGGAAAATATCTTCAGCCATGTGCAATTTATATTCCTCCCATAACTCTGATGGAGATGAAGGAAAGCAGGCGGTCAATATGATTGCAAACAAAATGCACGAATTTGATTTGAATGTGACGTATGGCACGCGGGCACGTATCCCGAAGAAGATTTCATTCGGGATTTTCTTTCAAATACTATATTTATAAATGGAATGATTTGTTCATATACTATTCTACCCTTTCCCCATGCTATTGTATATTACTTTTTTATACCAATGAACCGTGGTTCTAGAATAAACTAATTATCCAAACTTCTAAAAGATTTCATACGGAATTTTCTTTCAAATGTTATATTCCTAAATGAAATTATATTTATAAATAGAATGATTCGTTTATTGAACAAAACGTTCAATACTATTCTACCCTTTTCCCATTCCATTGTATATTACTTTTTTTATACCAATAAACCGTGGTTCTAGAATGAATTACACAGTCACACAAAAAATGGGGTATACATTTGATGCGATATGTTATCCGTAGTAATTTTGCTTCCTGATTATGAATTCGGTGTCAAAATTTAGCCATCACGTCACATTTTTTTTTAATCTCAAAAAACCATCAAGAGATCATGATTTTCAAAAAGTTAATGGACTTAAACCAAATTCGCTATAGGGGGTTCTTTGTACGTTACGAACGGCAAATTACAAACGGCTACAAACGGCAACATTTCTATTAAATTCTTCTGTTTCTTGAAATGATTTACACCACTTTGCCTTTTACCGCCTCATATGGGAAATGAAATAATTCGCCATACAGCTTCATTGCTGCTTATGTATCTTCCAGCCTGATAATGTGCGATTTCATCAATATGTATGAGCGCATTCCTATCATTTCTTTCTGGTTGCACTCCAAAAACTGCCATGTCGCTGCCTTTATTCACGTACTTACAAATGTATTTTATCGATTTAACGGAGTTACAGTATTCTACGTTTATGTGCGCTTTGTATGTTTTTGATAGCAAAGGCGAATATGGAATAACCCACCGGTTATCTAATTCGATGTTACCGTGTCGCATTTCTATAGTTACTATTTTACCTCCATCTTCTGCTGATCTTCTGTATAAAGGATATCCATCGTTTCCTGTAACCGTGTTGGATACTAATGCTCGAGAATATCGCCTAGAGCATTTTCCGTCTATCATGCATGGTGAATTTGTATTCAGTGTACCGCAAGGTCCATGTATCATATTTTTCGTCACAACTTCATGCAAATCCTTATCGACGTCGGCATTGGGTATTTCAGCGCATAATCACATCGTCGATTTCGTTTGAAGTGATTTTGTTATAGAGCCAGATTAGTATATGTGCGTGTGGCAATCCTCTGTTTTGCCATTCCACTGAGTACAGACCCAAACACTTCATGTTTTGCCATGAAATTCCTCAGCGATTTCAGTTTCTATCTGAAAACACGTGTTGTGTGATATTATGCATATCCACCGGTGATTGCCCAGGAAGTAAGAGCTGTTGTATGTATATCGTCCCAAGCTGGATTGCATGTGAATGTAATGAATAGGTAGGTCTGGACGCCCGTGGTGACGAACATACGCAATTGCATCTTGAGCGTACTCATGCATATGACGTGGACTGCCTGTATATGAAGATGACAAAATCGTTATTCTTCCAACGTTAGTTGTATTACCGTCATTTATAACTGCATCTCGCAAATGAACGTATTCCTCAGAGCGAAGTTTGGTTTGATTGAAATGGATGAATATCAAACGTTCTGTTTCGATTTTTGCATACATATCTACGATGTATTGGTGAAACAATTGACGGCATTTCAAAAATAATGTGATTGTCTTCACTCTCTCGAATCATTAATCGGTATGAATAATAGTTTGTTGCGCTGCATTTCTTATTTGTTTCTTCGCCACTGACTGGATTTATCATCTTAACGTTGAAGTGATATACATCAGCACCGTCACAAAAAATGATTGGATATTGTAGGGCATCGTAGCATCAACGAGTTTCTACAACTTTTGTCAATTGATCGTTTCTCCAATGAAGAACAATATATCTAGGTTGGAGACGCGTATTTAAAATCTTAATTTTCTTTAATTTTTTATGCCGAAATGGGGCACACCAAATTTTTTAAAAGCACTGATCCAGTATCGGAATAATATGCAAAATCAGAAAATAAAATTAACAAAAATCATGCAACTATCCCAGTGAAATATTGAAAGTAAAGCTACGTAGTAGTCGTAATCATTTTAGTAGGCTGAAAATGGAGCACGTCGTAGTGGAAACTGTAGAGGTTATAATTGCAATATTCGGGACTATCGAGATGGGGAAAAAGAGAGACTGCATTCACATTTACGTTACTTCAATGAGATAACAAAAATGATAAACTGTTACCAGTATTAGATATACGATATCAAAGAAAGGGTAATTTATTACAGAATTTGATGTCTTTACCCTATTGAAAAAGTATCATAGATTATCATAGATTCTGATAGAAAACTTATAAAATCCCCATAGAATTCCCATGAGAATTTGATGTGTTTTTGACACAGTAATTCCAGATACCCTTTCATAAAAATCTGAGAGAGATGAATGGGAATGTATTAGATTCTATGTGTATCTGTAAAAACAAATAACATCTTGTAAGGTTCAATTAGTAATTACAAATAGAACGGCGTGTACAGATCTTTATAATTTTTATGGGAATTTACTTGTTATTATATTACGGATACATATAAAATTCGGTAAATCCCTATTTATTATATCAGTTACATACAATCCGTTCCCCTCTATACACGCCAGCGTAGCACATTGCATATCAGAACCTGATATTCCTACCGTGGCCACAAAGTATTTGTCTTTTATATACGTGATCAAAATGAGGTTAAATCGGTCAATTAGTAAGTAACTTATCTGACGGCACCTTCTTCTGATGTCTCCTTTCCTGCTCTTTATGCACAACCAGACAAAAATCGCACTGCTTCCGTTCGCTATCTTGATTATTCGAAAAAAATACAAACGATTATCAAACTATCTGTCAGAGCATCTGTCACATTCACCACTATTGAGATGACCGATGTTTTTCGGATTGAAACGTCTATTTGGTTCGTGTCCTGGCTATTTGGTTCGTGTCCTGGCTATTTGGTTCGTGTCTGGGCTGTCGGTATTGTCACCGAATTTTAGGGAACCATCTTGGATCCGATAGCGCCAACCGATATGCAATGTGCTACGTTGGCGTGTATAGAGGGGAACGGTCTGTATACAGGGTGAACCAGGTTAGACGTCGTTTTTTTATTTGTGATAAAACAACAAGAAAAAAGTAGACTTTCATAAGAAAATTTGTTTCAAAAATGTTTCCTAACAGATACAGGGTGTCAAAGTTTCGAAAAAAAATAGTTTTCTCATCATAACTTTGACCCCCTGCATATTTGTTAGGAAACATTTTTGAACATAATTTTCTTATGAAAGTCTACTTTTTTCTTGTTCTTCTATCATATATCATAATTAATGACGTTCAACCTAGTTTTGGCCTGCTCGCAACCCTATAAATTAAAATAAATATCTCAAAAACGAAGCCATAAATCAAACATTTACAAGGGTGAGTTTTTTCTCTAAATTAAACGGGGAATCCAATAATTAAATTTTCTTTGCAAAAGATCCAGTGGCGCCGAAGATTGGAAGGGGGAAAGGGGGTACCGGCCCCCAGTATCTACGCCACTGGAGAATTTCTTTAAATTATTTGATCATTACTTAGAGCTGTATTACATTAGTCTGTGTACGAAATTTCATGGAAATTGATCAAGTCGTTTAGAAGTTATGATGAGAAAACAATTTTTTTTCGAAACTGTGACACCCTGTATCTTTGTTAGGAAATATTTTTGAAAAAAATTTTCTTATGAAGGTCTACTTTTTTCTTGTTATTCTATCACATATCAAAAAAAATGACGTTTAACCTGGTTCACCCTGTAGAATTTAATGTATTCCTATTCATCCTTCTCAAACTTTTCGAATGGATATCTGGGATTACTGTATCAAAAGCACATCAAATTTCCATAGAAATTGTCTACGGGAATCTATGGAATCTTTTCAATAGGGTAATAAATTAGAACTAAAACTTAATTACCTTCAAAATGTACAGAGTGAAGAACTGTATTTTTATGGCTTTAGAACAAAGTGATGCAAGTCATATTGTCGATTAGCTTTTCTTCCTCAGTAACACTACAACCAAAATGATTTATCTAAAATGTTAAATATTTGTGTAATTTTACTTTACAGCTATAGATTCAACGATATAGGTATTGAATTCAGTATCCAAAGAAATTGTATAGGTCAACCAGTTCAAAATTATAAATAAATAACGAATTGAAGTTTTTTCTCTGTGTATCCTGATAGCCAGTAAACATAAAATCCTAACAAGATGTTATGCATCCATTCTTTATTTCGTTGTCCCCTGTGGCCCATTTTATGTATAATTGGTGAGCATTACTCCAGTATATTGAATACTTGGATGTAGCATCGTCATTGTGTTTTCCATTTCTATGTAAATATTATGCTAGCATTATTTTCTTAACTGTGTTACTAATTTTGTATTTACCGTTTCCAACTATATACATATACCTATAGGCTATATGTTAGCAATCTTTGCTGAAATATCGCCAAATTTTGTAGTCATTAATGAATAAATTACGCTACTACGTCAGTGACATTTTTGATAGGTCAATTTCAGGTACCTATATGGTGGCGTACAACAACAATTTAGTTAAACTTATCATAGCAGTTTTGAATTAGTTTATCAAGAATGTGGAAAATTTCCCGTATGTGTCAGATTATATTCTGATTTTCATTTTTCGAATTTCATCCCAATTCGTAACTTTTATAGAAGTTATCAGTAAAGGTTTAATATTTTTTATTATGTAATAACTTTTAAACGGATTGTTTGGTATAATCAACTATAACTCTCCTGTGATAGCACAAAACAGTCAAAAAGTAAACATTAGGTACTTCAAATTTTAATGCCAACAGTGTGCTAGCAGCTGGCGATAAATCTTTTAAAATATATCATATGCTTACCTTTTGCTGACCATATGTTTACCTAACATGATTTTCTCACTGGAAATTAAATTATAATATAATGCCATTATTGTGCTGGCTACTTTTAAACTATTCAGTATTTGAATGTATGACACTAGTCATCATGACACTCTGGCAACATTTGCCAGCATTTAAAATGTTCGTATTTTACTTGGGCATGCCATAGTAACCATCCTGCGCAAGTACACTGCGAAGAAAAGGAAATAGAAAATTAGTTAGCTTTTGGAAGCTTCCTACGAGATAATGCTGCAAATTAGCTGCTAATTTTACACCAGACATATTGCAGCAGTATTAATTAGCAAATCTTGTAAGATCTTTCCACAAGAATACTGAAATTCTCTCACATGGAAGCTTGTGCAAAGAAAAAGTGCAGGTTACTTATAAGATTTTTTGCAAGATCGTTGAAATTCTATTGCATCACAGCTTGTATAAGATATATTGCAAGTCTTTTGAAACAAGTTTTTATAATATAAGACTCCTGGATGAGTGCTTTGCGCAGATAACTTGCAGCAGACTCTGGCTACTAGGGTACTGGCTATCAGGATAAGAACTAATTATTGTATACCTAAAATGAGCTTTTAATGAATATTCAAATTGAAATTAAATAGTAGAAGAATGATTGAATTTAATTATTCTCATATATCCTGTTTTAATGAGCGCCTAGAAAACGTTCGAATTAAAATTCAACGCTTGATGAATGATTGAGTATTGAATCATTCTCGCATATCTTTTTTTTTATTTTTTCACTGATTTACCTATAAGGAAACATTGATACGAATAGAAATTCTTAAATTAACAGGCATGCGAACACAACACGATTGGTCCAAAGTGCGACCGCTGTATAATAGGCTATTACGGTGACGCGACACGAGGATCATCTGATGACTGCAAGAAATGTGCCTGCCCGCTGACAATCGAGTCCAATAATTTCAGTCCTAGTTGCCAATTGGATAATCTTAACGATGCGGATGACGGTTATGTCTGCACTCAATGTCCCAAGGGATACACTGGCGATCATTGCGAAAGGTAAATCGAAATAATAGTTCCCTTCCTTCACCCCCTGAATTTTTTACTTCTCTTTCATCTTTGACACAGATTAAGTGTCCTTTGATCAAGATTCATGTAATTCGAAAAACGAAATACCATCCCCACATTGAGAACTCGAAAATCCTCTTGACGAAAATTCTGTTTATATTCTTAAAGCTGCGACGTCGGATATTTTGGTGACCCCATGACACCCGGTAGCATGTGCGAGCCTTGTCCCTGCGGTGGCGGCCACTGTGATCAAGTGACGGGTCGTTGTTTAGAGTGTCGCGGAAATACAGAGGGATGGAAGTGTGACAGATGTAAAGAGGCGCATTACGGAAATCCTTTAGAACGGAACTGCATGCGTGAGTGGCCTACTAATGTTATATTCTAACAAGAAAAGAATCGGTAGATATTG
Source organism: Xiphydria camelus (assembly GCA_963678675.1). Classification (NCBI taxonomy): domain Eukaryota; kingdom Metazoa; phylum Arthropoda; class Insecta; order Hymenoptera; family Xiphydriidae; genus Xiphydria; species Xiphydria camelus. Next base: position 10,525,792 of record OY783191.1, read on the forward strand.
CTTAAATGCTATATATATATATATGTATATATGTATTATTAGATATATTATTAAAGGTTCAGTTAGTATATAAGTATTCACAAAGTCACCTACTTTTAACGTTATTTATATTTACAATTATTCATCATGGTAACTCAGCATCTGATACAAACCGGTCACTATATTTTATAATTTCACTCGCGGAAAAAGTATTCGGAAGCGTATCTCAATGACAATTTAGATAATGTCGGGTAGTCTCTATCTTGATACGAATTACAAATACCTACCTAAGTATTCAGTCGTATCGCGATAAGTGTAGATATACGTAGATAGAAGAAATGAATTCAAACACATCCATTTAGATGTTGTCTAACTTTATATACAGGGAGTTCATGGATCCGCTCCGCAACTGAGTAGGCACTGCCAAACGCGCGAACAAATAGCAAGTGACTAGAGGAACTTTGCCGAACTGCTATGGCAGAGTCCACGCCCAGCTTTAGAGCAGATTCGTGAACATCCGCTATATAGGCTAGTTACGTACCTCCCGTGCACACTATACAATGTATGAATGTGTATTGTACATATACCGAAAGCAGAGCCACCAAACTAGTCTCTTGGCAAACTTGGAATACTAAATCCTCTATTTATACACTCACAATACCAACAAAACTACGATTGTAAAGGTACAGAACTAGCATATAGGATGATAGAAAAATAAGTAGTCATCCCCACTATGAAGCAATAGAGAGGATCGATCACTCTGCATATTCAAAACTTTTAGTCCTTCACGGCCATTGTCAGTATGGTTATAAGTATTACTACCCTCGGTTTGCAGGTGGCAATACTTATAACTACTCTGTACATTGTTCAATAGTGAATATATTGATTTAATAGTTAATGCCATCGAATCTCTTTACATATGAAGAGAAGGTCTATCGAGTACAAGTTCATTTTAAATAATAAGAATTAAACATTGAATCATAATGATTAAAACTGAAAGATTAAAAATACTATTTCAGCTTGCAACTGTGACTCCCTTGGTAGTACATCCAATTACTGCGACCTCATAACAGGCCTTTGTCTGTGCCGACCCCTCTTCACGGGCAGAGACTGTTCCACCTGTGTGGAGGGATTCGGCAATGTCACGGCTGGTTGCCGTGAATGCGATTGTGGTGTTGGTGCCATCGAGGAGACTTGCGACAACATCAGCGGAGACTGCAAGTGCAACATCGGCGTCGTTGGGTCTCGGTGTGACGCGTGCGAGGAGGACTACTACGGGCTGTCGGAGGAAGGCTGTTTAGGTAAGTCGTCCGAAGATATAATTGTCTTAAGATGTAACTCTCCGATTCCACCTTCCGATTATCTCTAACGCGGATTTATAGAATTGTAAGATATAAACGTTTGCTTATGCCGGGCCATACCGTATGTATCATGCCAAATTAAACAAGCAGATATACCGACACTGCCGAAACTTTACCGACGGTCAAGAATTTTATAGTTAGAGTTGGCTTGAGAAGAGTGCGCTGTGTGTGCTGCGTGAGAGCGAAAAGTGTCAAACGTCTGATTTCCCGATAGCTGTCAATTCGGAAAATCGAAGTATTGAATAATAGACGAAACACTTCGATCTCTTGAATTAACAGCTATCAGGAAATCAGACGTTTGACACTTTTCGCTCTCACGCAGCACACACAGCGCACTCTTCTCAAGCCAACTCTAACTATAAAATTCTTGACCGTCGGTAAAGTTTCGGCAATGTCGGTATATCTGCTTGTTTAATTTGGCATGATACATACGGTATTAAATTATATGTATCGAATAGATTTGTTTGACTTTCTCTATTTTTCTGTCGGAATTTTGTAACTTGCGATAAATATCTGTAACATTGAATATTACGGCATTCTTGGAAGCCGTATTGTTATGCTAGCTAGTCAAGCATTTTTTCAAATTTCCAAGCTATCTAGGAAGGTTCATGCTCCTTTTATAGTTCAATCTGGTGATACTAATTAATTACTCCGGTATTAAAATTGATTAACTTAACTTCGTTGGATGGTAATTTTTATTAAAATATACCTACAGGGTTGGGAAAATTATCATTTTCTATTAATTTATCGTAAGAAAATGACCTCCAGTAACATATTTAACGGATGCAAGTGCATACGTCATTAGACTTCATTCGAATCTCGGTAAACCCAAATCATAAATTTGAAAGTATCTATACTAGTCGCGGTTTATTGACCTCAAATTATGATATAAAGGAAGTTGAGCCATGTATCTCTCTCCATTCTATATCGGAGTTACATGCTTATTTTCTACTCTCGTTTAAAATTTAATACGCGTATTCTAAATCTAATTCTTCATGAAAAATCGGGTTCCGTTTTCCAAGAGTATGGCATTTGTATACTCATTTCACGCACAACACAGCTGCGTAGGTATACGCGTGTAATATCGCAAGGCCAATAAAGATGATAGGAAGAGTATATAGAACGTAGCACTGGAGGAGGTTCGCCGTTATAAGCGAGGAACGAGGAGTAACGAGTGCCGCTTCGTCTTACTCGCAGTTCTCGATGTTTATCTCGGTCCTGCAAGTACGGGGGGCCACTTATCCGGCTAAACTCGAGATGAGCCTAGTAGTATAGAGACTCGAATCCACTCGAGTTATGCGTAGGTAATTTCTGCGGAACCTTTGGTGCCGCCCACGCGAGTTCGAGTTACGAGTGGGCAATACATACGTAGGTAATTTTTCTGCAGGACCTTTGCGACGCATTCTCGTGGTCACCTCGTGAAAAAGTACATATGTATCTGTACACATACGCGGGATCCGCAGTCGCCGGCGTTATCAGCGATTCACGACGAGACACGAATTGGATTCGGAATCTCTGGTATACGTCGAAGAAAAGTGTTGGTTTGCATAATTAAACTTTTAATCGCCAGCTAGCAAGTATAAATATTATATTACCCCTTTCACTGCTGAATTAATTCCCAGTAGCGTGCCCGCCGTACGGCAGTTTTCTTACCGTTACGTAGGAGAGAAACATACAGGGGACATACTTGATGAAAAAACATTACCTACCTGAATTTTTTTAGATTTTTTTCACGCGCCGTTAATGGTATACATCGATTTGAAAAATAAATTTTAACTAAGTTTCAAGTGTACTATTAATGGCATAAACAACTTTGTATACATGAAAATTTTTTTTTCTTAATTTTTCAAAAAAAAATATATCAAAATTTTTAAGTGACATTAACAGGCATTTTCTTATTAAAAAAGTGAAAAAAACACCAAAAAATATTTATTTCGCCAATGCGAGTCGATTTTTCTTAAAAATAAAAAAGGTGTGAGTGCCGTTGTACTCACGGAGGATGTGTAAACATCTTACAATTATCTGCGGTCCGAGTTTAATTGGGGAATATGACGTCGTAGTTCGACATAAAGAAGTTAAATTTTTTCTATAATAAAATATTTATTATTATTATATTAGATTTATAACTTACTAGCAGTCCGTCCCGGCTTCGCACGGGTAGATTGTGGATTGATTTTGTCCGTCCACCATTGTTTAAATACATTTTTAATACAAAACTTTTAGTATTTTTCCCGGGCTACGCAATGGTCATATTGGATTTGACCTTGACCATGACCTTCAAGGTTATATCAAGGTCAAATTAATTTTTTTTTCACGCTCAAATGTGTCCTTGACCATTTTTTTCATGTTACCTTTATTGTCAGCGGAGGTCAAATTTAGGTCAACTATAGTTCGACTTTTTGAACACCCTGTATAAGATTTACTAACTCAGAAACCTTCGCGGATATGCGTCTAACTGTTCCCCAAATTTTCATCGCAATCGGATGAACGGTTTAGGAAGGCATAATAATCATCCGTACCGGTACTTTTTGAACACCCTGTATAAGATTTACTAACTCAGAAACCTTCGCGGGCATGCGTCCAACCATTTCCCAACTTTTCATCGTAATCGGATGAACGGTTTAGGAAGGCATAATAATCATCAGTACCGGTACTTTTTGAACACCTTTTATAAGATTTACTAACTCAGAAACCTTCGCGGGCATGCATCCAACCATTCCCCAAAGTTTCATCGCAATCGGATGAACGGTTTAGGAAGGCATAATAATCATCCGTACCGGTACTTTTTGAACACCCAGTATAAGATTTACTAACTCAAACCTTCGCGGATATGCGTCCAGCTGTTCCCCAAATTGTCATCGCAATAGGATGAACGGTTTAGGAAGGCATAATAATCATCCGTACCGGTATTTTTTGAACACCCTGTATAAGATTTACTAACTCAGAAACCTTCGCGGGCATGCGTCCAACCATTCCCCAAAGTTTCATCGCAATCGGATGAACGGTTTAGGAAGGCATTTGATATTACCTTAAGGGTCACGGTCAAGGTCAAATCCAATACGACCACTGGGTAGCCAAGGGAAAATCCTTAAAGTTTTGTATTAAACATTTTTCTCTAAAATGTTTTCCCGTTGAGATAATCCAGCTTGCGCGAATAGTATGCGCAATAGCGCCACACACACACTGACGCAGTCACATCTACATGACTTACGTCTGACGCTCAATTTCCCAGGAAGGTCGTACCGCAGAGCCATAGCATAGATGTTTACACATCAACAATTAGTTTAAAAACAATGAGTTTTATTGTTGCAAGACTTTTTTACCAACCCAATATTTCCGGCTGTGGTCACAGCAGCCAGAAAATATAGCCAATTCAATCAGAATTATTCCTAATATTTCTAAGAATCGTTTTGAGTGTAAGTGGAATTCTATATTTCCTGAAACAGAATCGGCTTAGACTACGACCCAAATTAATAAAAATATTGTTATTATAACAACATGGCCGCCTTCGTATATCGCATTACCTGTTAGCAATAATTTTATTATTTTCCGATGTCGTTATCCTTGTATGGTGGTCATGATTCCAGGAAATAATTTCGGTCCATTTACATGTGTATGAAAAGTGCCATCACTTTATGATTTTCGTTTTAATTTCGGAGAAAGTAGTGAAACAAATTCTAGTTGCTTTTCTGGGAAAAATTAAGTTCCACAATTACCCAGAAAGGAACACTAGTTGCACTAATACTCCATTGTGGCCTAGGCCTGCTTGTAGATTTCTCGTACACCTAGTATCAATGATTCGGATCGACCTGCTTTGGGTGACGGTACTTGAATTGAATCAACTGTAGTTGAACGGTACGAGCAGATCTTCTTCTTTTGCCATGAAGCATCGATCAAATTTAGCCTTCGTGGCAAAACACTAGGGTCCTCTCGAATCTTTCAGCTACGTTCGACTCGATAAAAGTACCGTCATCCAAAGCGGGTCGATTAGAATCATTGACGCTAATTGTATGTGTACGGTGGTGATATTAACACGGTGGTCATGTAGAGAGGAAGTTCCAAGTGATAGGTGTTGTGGCGGCACCTTAAAGCACCGTGAGCGGGTTGAAAAAACGTTAAAGCGTTAAAGATTGGTCGATCAGCCTCATCTGGGGACCCCATAAATCGCAATCATTCGGCGCCGTACTTACGTGAATAGGCCTGCCTACGCGTTCGAGCTAACGCGTTTGTCGTCGACCAAAGGGTCGTAATCTCGTAATCGAAAGTCATTCCCGCGCGTAGATCCCAATATTTACGAGGGATAGTCCACTGGGGACTGCGCTCTCCTCTGTCCCGTATTCCTTGAACGAGAGGACGTCGATCTTGATCAATCCGTTCGCGGATACGACACGTGGCATCGACGATATTGTACGAGTAATACTGCGTGTAGAACGACACTTTCATCACTCAACAGCGGGGTACTCGTCGGAAATATCAATGAGGAGTAACTTTTCTACGAAGTAAGAACTAAATTATGTTCGTTTACTATAATATTATAAAAGCACAGAATACATGCATATAGAGAGAGAAAATTAATTGGATCTTACTAACAATTACTTGAGGGGTCACAAGTAATAAATTATTCATTTACATAAATTAAATTCCTGGCGACCACATACTATTCCATATGATTTTAAGGAAGACATTTAATTAGTATACATTATAAAAAATATAATGTAAAAAGTGTAAATAAATAATTGTTTGCGACTTCGCAAGTAATTTTTAATAGATCCAACTGATTTTTGCTTCCTGCGTACTACAGTTAGAATTGAGATTACCATTTTTTCTTGTCTCATCTGTTTGATCTTGTAGATTTATATAATTGTTTAAAATTTAATGAGAGATAAATCATCGGTTTTCTACTATCTAGCTTTATCCTCCATCATTCACACACGCAAAAATCATTTTTGAACTCAAGGTGATACGACTTGACGTTTGTCTTACAGAACAATACGTTTATTTGAAGGCCAGTTGATTGTATACGGAGACAGTACGACGATGGGGTACTTAGGAAACGTGTGAGTGCGAGTGAGAACGCACTGTGACGACATAAGAGTTGCATACAATTCTCTGGGCAAGTTCGAGAAGGCTAGAAAATTGTGTGCAACAGAGAAGCTTTATGCCGTCACCATGTATTCTTACACACACTCACACGTTCCCTAAGCATGCCATCCTCGTACAGTCTCTGTATGTAAATATAACAAACAAGTATAAAAGATCGGAGGAGTAAAAGTGCTTCGGTATTTTCACGCTTAGTTTTTCCCTTGAGTTCTTGACGCGCGAAACTACCGATTCTCTTGATAAGGGAGAATCTGAGGAAAAGTGAGTACCGTGGGAATCATTAGGATCTATGCACAATGAAGGAACAAGGAACGAGAACAAGGAATAGCGCTTCACATACGTTTCACATACGCTAAAAGCAAACACACTCGTATGCGTAGCGTACGTGAAACGCTGTTCCTTATTCTTGTTCCCTGTTATTTCATTGTACATAGATCCTTAGCGGAGTTGTTGATTGTTAGTCTCTCTGCCTCTACGCTATTGGTTCGCATATTCGACTGATTGTGTGTCCATGTCCAGTTTTGAAACAGATCCATTAAAGGGGGTCCTCAGTATTTTTACGAAAAATGAATGCAATGATGTGGAGCTGTGAAATTTTGAGGATATATTCATTAATTAGTTTTCAATAAATTCTCAAAATTTCAAAAACATTTACCGTACGGATTTTCCGAAAAAAAATAATAAAAACTTCCGGGGTAGGGAAAGAAAAATTGCAACGATTGACGGAAAAACTTGATTTAGAAATACATTCTTAGTAAGTTAAATTTTATATTTCCACAATAAAAATGCCCACTAACCATTCTAACTTTTGAGCAATAATGAAAAAACCATCAGGTAACCTAGAATTTACTTTGAATGAGATAAAAATGGCGGTGAGACTTAGCAACGGCTCATTGTCAGCCGAAAACTCCCTTGACGCGCTTCGCACATGCGCTGGAACACTGAACGGACACTTGCAGGCACTTTTCTTAATAAATTTACCTTTTACTCGTGACGCTCCTTGATGCTCCATCGCTTTCTTCAAATTGTTCTCTTCATAAAATGACACTTGCTTGCACTCGTAAACACAGGACATAACCTCATTAACACATATGATTTGTCATCACAACCGGGCAAGTTTCGATGGTAACGTTCCGATTTTACCGACCGGAGCAATACCAATCACTTATTCCAAAAAAGCGTAGTTGCCAAAATTATTCGAGAAATCTAAATCATTTATAAAATTCGGAATTAATAATTTGACAATTGGAAAAATAAAATCCAAGGTACCAAACTCAATGATAATCGAAAGAAACTATTTCAGAAGGTTTTCCGTAAGAATCATTGTATTTTTTAAAGTTAATATTTTTTTTCTACAAGTTGCAGCTGACTGTCGGCACCTTTGAAGTTTACCCCCACTCCTTACCCTTAAATTCAACTGAGGACCCTCCTTAACACTCAGCATATAAACTACAGTTCGTGAATAATTCATGTAAGTAATATTTGATAACCTATCATCGAATGCTATGCAAGAACACTCACTATATCATAATAATATCAAAGCAACGGAATCTGTTTAACCTACAAAACTGAATCTCATAGTTCTAATTGAATGTTTAAAAATAAAAATGTATTCATATAGATACTTTTCATACAAGTATAAAAATTCTAATATTCTAATTAAATTCTAAGCCTGCTTAATTTTAAGACTGACTTTGAAACTGCATAGCTCGCTATTCAATAGTCTTTTCTAGCGTACTATTCGTGGCCATAAAAACAGGGACTAATTAGAAATAACGGCGAGTGAAATGTGTTTCTAAAATTAGCTTCGTCATTCGCTAGCGACTAGGGAATCCATTGAAAATACAGGCGAGATGTCATCCAGTTTCATTTAAAATAAATTTAAAGTATAGAAGGGATGAGAACACCGTAGAGGATGGATTATTATCGTATTTCTTCCCGAGGAAGACGTATAAGAAGATGCCGTGAGATATAGCCGATAAGGAGAAAGATCATATACCAGTCTCTTACTAGCCACCCCCTTCACATTTACACATAAGCTACGAGGTGCCTGAAATGTTAATTAACTTCAAAAGTATATGTAGGATGGATATACCGCCCGTCTCGTACCTTTACAGCCGATCGTTACGCCTCCGCGGAGCTATCGCGTGCTACATACGTAAGTGCAGTTCTGCGGGAAATACTCGCAATATGAGCAGGAGAGAGAGAGAGTATAGGAATTTATATATCCGACCTGTCTATCCGTTGCATTACAAGTGTGCCGCTGCTAGTTGTACGACATTACTCGATTATTGCACACTGGCCAGACACAAAACGCATTATGATTTGGTTTAATCTAAAATTTTATGGTGCTCATCATTTAAGAGTAATGGATTAGATTATAAAAATGGATGAGTAATGATTGTATACATCTCACATTCTGGATAAATACTAATACTAATAACAACATTCGTTCTTTAGGAATTGATAAGGAGAATAAAATGTATCTAGAAACGGCCTAATCGGGCTGTAATTGCATTCATATATTATGTAAATCTATATAATGGAGCAGTAGAAGACTTTTCGGAAGAAAATTGTTACCTATATACCGAATGTCTGATGGCAAACCGAGCAGGTGCTGAAATCTGAATTTCCCTGAAATCTGACTTCAGCAGTGTTTAGACGGTGCTTGAGCCATTTATAGTTAGAGCGAAAAGTTTGAAACGTCTGATTTCCCGACAACTGCCAATTGGGCAGATCGAGGTGTTTGATCTAATCTTTGTATCAGTGACAAAGGAAGCAAAAGTTACTTGTGCAAATCGGATACCGGTTTCAGTACATAACAACGGTTTTGAAAAACTTGGAAAATTTCACCCAAAAAATTCGAACGATTATGCCGTAACACTTGCAAAAATTCTTCACTATTATTTAAAAATTCACAATTTCGAGGTTAGACCAACCACCTCGATCTACCAAATTATTTAAAAATTTCTACAATTAATTTCATGAAATTAAAAAATTAATCATCTTAAAATTCTATTTACTGATGAAATGAATAACTGAGACATTCTAAAATGTATAATTAATACATTTTCTTATAAGATATTGAATATTCAAAGGGAAAGATCAAATCATAAAATTTATGATATTTAATATTACGACTAGACCAACATCAGAGTGCGGATGTTATAGTTGTTAGTAAATTGCTATTTTTATTCATTTGAACTTTCAAACAAATCTGGTTATTATTTTTATTTTATACTAGCAGCCCGTCCCGGCTTCACACGGGTAGATTGTGGATTGATTTTGTCCGTCCACCATTGTTTAAATACATTTTTAATACAAAACTTTTAGTATTTTTCCCGGGCTACGCAATGGTCATATTGGATTTGACCTTGACCATGACCTTCAAGGTTATATCAAGGTCAAATTAATTTTTTTCACGTTCAAATGTGTCCTTGACCATTTTTTTCATGTTACCTTTATTGTCAGCGGAGGTCAAATTTAGGTCAAGTATAGTTCGACTTTTTGAACACCCTGTATAATATTTACTAACTCAGAAACCTTCGCGGGCATGCGTCCAACCATTTCCCAACTTTTCATCGCAATCGGATGAACGGTTTAGGAAGGCATAATAATCATCAGTACCGGTACTTTTTGAACACCTTTTATATGATTTACTAACTCAGAAACCTTCGCGGGCATGCGTCCAACCATTCCCCAAAGTTTCATCGCAATCGGATGAACGGTTTAGGAAGGCATAATAATCATCCGTACCGGTACTTTTTGAACACCCTGTATAAGATTTACTAACTCAGAAACCTTCGCAGGCATGCGTCCAACCATTCCCCAAAGTTTCATCGCAATCGGATGAACGGTTTAGGAAGGCATTTGATATTACCTTAAAGGTCACGGTCAAGGTCAAATCCAATACGACCACTGGGTAGCCAAGGGAAAATCCTTAAAGTTTTGTATTAAACATTTTTCTCTAAAATGTTTTCCCGTTGAGATAATCGGCCGTACCGGGACTTTTTGAACACCCTGTATAAGATTTGCTAAGAAACCATCGCGGGCATGCGTCCAACCATTTCCCAAAATTTCATCGCAATCGGATGAACGGTTTAGGAAGGCATAAGAGACATACAGACAGACACAGACAGACAGACAAACATTCATTTTTATATATATAGATTGTAGCATATTTCGAATAAATAATTTGAGAAATGAGCAATACAAGATAGAAGAATTACATTTATTAAATATTTATTAATTTAATTTGTGTTCTGAAAAAATTAACATAGTAGAGCAACATATAGTTAATTAACTCTACGATTTATGCTTGTAGCCGGTTCCTTATGCGGCAGAGTTATCGCGTCCATTACTGCGGATGTGCTCTTATGCATGCACAATGAATATAAAACATTACACCCTCGGAAAAATCTGTTCGCGGCAAAAGGATTCCTCATGACATAAATAGAGATTCTTGTCACGTAGAGTTCCAACGGAATTTCTCTTGCCGTAACATGATAATGCACATGTGGTTAGCATAATTTTATAACAAACGACCTCTATGAACTTGCAGGAAGCAGTCTGATATTTTTACTGCGAGTGAATTATTCCTCTTATAATGAGAAGGATACAGCTTCGTTCGCGAGAAGAAACTGCGTTCGGCGCCATCTATCGAGAGTATTTTTTATTCAAGTAGTTAGTTCGAAGAAGTAGTTGAAGAATCGTGTAGATCACACTGGAAACAAAGTACCTATGAACCGTACAAACGGATTATTCATATATACATTATATTTAACTACTATTAGCTACAAAATATTGCTGTCATAGCAATACTAGAGTAACTATTGGGTGGGACATGTATGTTAGGAATACAGATGGCTATGAGAGCTATTTACGAATCACTCTCTTGATAGATTGATAGTTCTTTATTGGCCTCACAGATGGAGTGTATATAGCCATTTTACAATATATTATATTTAAGTATTTCTATGTTTGTTGAGATCTTATCGTACTTGTATTATGTATTACTAATTGCTTATAATTAAGTATAAAAAATATATATACATCATAGACTATATGTATTAGGTAACCTGAGTCGTATATCTGTATATTAAAATTTATTATAAATTGAGTAAGACTTTAAACAATACTAGGATTCATCTCCTTGAGTAAGTCTATTATAGCAACTGGGGGATTGATTTTGTCCCTCCTTAACTTCTATAGCAAATGCCCTCGTTAGGCAGTGTATTTCTCGCATTGCCACAACACATGTTGAATATTTTCAATGCTCTTTCCACATTCAAACCTATTATTTTCTATAATATGAAACTTGACTAGACTGGCTTTTAGTGATGAATGTCCGCTTCTCAATCAGTTCATAGAAACTATTGCCCGTCGTAGAAAATTTTGTTTAAGGAACCATGGTTTACTAATTTTTGTGTAAAAGTTATCTATGTACGCAACTTTTTTCTTGTCCTCCGCGGCTAGTTTGAAAAGTTGTTCCTCATTTTTAATTAAACAATCCGCTTTAAACTTGCTGAAAATATCAGTCTATAGAATGGATATGTCTATTGGTATATGTCGGGTATGTCATTGCCGTAGATCCCGCAATGTGCCGGGATCCACACTAGTTTGATTTGTATGCGATAATCTTGTTCATTAGGTAATGCATTCTGTTGTGTATGAGACGCAATTGGTTTCGAAAGTTAGTATTATGCTTTACCGCTTCTAACACACTCCTCGAGTCCGAAAATATGATAGCGTCTGTTACATTTGAGTTTGCTAAAATGTCTATTGTGTTAATAATCGCAGTCGCTTCTGCTGTAAATATCGAGGATAGATCATTGAGTTTATAACTGCGTATGAATTCATTAGCTTTACTCCAGCTAGCTATTCCAACCATCGTAGAATTATTCCTAGTAATTTTAGAGCCATCTGTGAAAATAAACGTGATGTCTTTTTCTTTTTCTGTGAATTTAAGTTGAAATTCTTTTGAGGGGTTTTTTTGAGTCATTTATTTTCCTTCCGCTGGTCAGATCTATTAATAGTTCGAAGAACGCTAGTTCGTAATTCATCTTGAAGTAAGACGGGATGTCCGACTGATATACTTTCTGATACAGAAACCATGTTTCTTCATAATTTAGAACTATTAACGCTTTGTCCCAATTATTTTCATATGCTTATGTGTTGGCCGATTCCAAGATGTCTGCAAGGTTTTTTTTGAAAAGTTGGTTCTGCGATGAGAAGCACTCTTTAGGAGGAATTTATATCCCAAGGATATACAAATCTCCATCTTAGTCACTCTCTTGAAGTATTCCAGTAAGAGTAGCGTTAGCTAGCATGCAATTGCCAAAACAGTACATTTAACTATGACAGCCACCGGGCGCTTTAGCAGGAATATACAGGGTGTCCGAAAAGTATGGAAACGGTTGAATATCTCCAAAAGTACGCTTCAGATCGGGAAACGAAAAAAACACGTATCCGATATTTTTTTTAAAACTATCAAATGATACCAAGATTGATCCCACACCCCAACCCCTGTGGGTGGGGCAGGGGGAAACTTCAAAATCTTAAATAGGAACCCCCACTTTTGATTACATATTCGCATTCTACATTAAAAACTACATAACTTTTATTTGAAACATTTTTTTCGATTCGTGGCAGATGGCGCTATAATCGACGAAAATCAATTTTTTCGATTTTTGCAATTGAGAGTCGATTTATTCGATTCTGCAATACAATTGCGATAGAAATTTACATTTTTTATTCTCATACTTGATATTTTTGTTAAAAATTTAATTTAGTTTTGCAAATTTGAAGTGCAGATGCGTTCTGTACCTGGAATTCCCCGTGACGCACTAAGTTCCGTTAGAGGAAATAAGCTAATTACTCAAGGATAATCCCTTTCGGAATACATCGAGGTTCGAGGGTTCGGAAAGGCCCGGCAATTAGCGGTACCTGGTTACGTGTACTCAGGTTAACGGATATCATTAAAACGGACTACTAGTGAAAGAATAGCTACGATTCCCGGAATATACCTTCCGCCTTAGGGCCGGTTTTACCAACACGGTATAAACGCGGTATAGCGCTATACTGAGAATATATATAACCAGCAATTATAAGCCTTATGGGTATATTCTCAGTATAGCGCTATACCGCGTTTATACCTGTTGGTAAAACCGGCCCTTATTATCGCAATTAACCCTTCGTCGCGCTAATACTGATTGCTAGGAACTGATGTCCATACCTGAATCAAGCACCCTGATGGTGAGAGGCATGGGGACTCACCTGAATCAAGCACCCCGAAGGGAACAGAAAACTATTACGTCCACGTCGTTGCTTCTGTTGTATTTGCCAGATTTCTAAACGTCTAACGATGAAAGTTTTACTGTAAATTCAAATTTGCAAAACTAAATTAAATTTTTAACAAAAATATGCTAAATCCCGGGCCTTTCCGGACCCTCGAACCTGGATGTATTCCGAAAGGGATTATCCTTGAGTAATTAGCTTATTTCCTCTAACGGAACTTAGTGCGTCACGGGGAATTCCAGGTACAGAACGCATCTGCACTTCAAATTTGCAAAACTAAATTAAATTTTTAACAAAAATATCAAGTATGAGAATAAAAAATGTAAATTTCTATCGCAATTGTATTGCAGAATCGAATAAATCGACTCTCAATTGCAAAAACCGAAAAAATTGAATTTCGTCGATTATAGCGCCATCTGCCACGAATCGAAAAAAATGTTTCAAATAAAAGTTATGTAGTTTTTAATGTAGAATGCGAATATGCAATCAAAAGTGGGGGTTCCTATTTAAGATTTTGAAGCTTCCCCCTGCCCCACCCACAGGGGTTGGGGTGTGGGATCAATCTTGGTATCATTTGATAGTTTTTAAAAAAATATCAGATACGTGTTTTTTCGTTTCCCGATCTGAAGCGTACTTTTGGAGATATTCAACCGTTTCCATACTTTTCGGACACCCTGTAGATAGTTCTGACAGTTATACAGGGTGGACCAGGTTAAACGTCTTTTTTTTATATGTGATAGAACAACAACAAAAAAGTAGACATAAGAAAATTTTTTCAAAAATGTTTCCTAACAAAGATACAGGGTGTCAAAGTTTCGAAAAAAATGGTTTTCTCATCATAACTTCTAAACTACTTGATCGATTTCCATGAAATTTCGCACACAGACTAATGTAGAACAGCTCAAAGCAATAATTAAATAATTTTTAAAAATTCTCCAGTGGCGTAGATACTAGGGGCCCCCCCTCCCCCCCCCTTTCCCCCTCCCAATCTTCGGTGCCACTGGATATTTTGCAAAGAAAATTTAATTATTGGATTCCTCGTTTAATTTAAAGAAAAAAATCACCCTTGCAAATTTTTGATTTGTAACTTCGTTTTTGAGATTTTTTTCTTTAAATTAAACGGGAAATCCAATAATTTAATTTTCTTTGCAAAATATCCAGTGGCGCCGAAGATTGGGAGGGGGAAAGGGGGGTACCGGCCCCTAGTATCTACGCCACTGGAGAATTTTTAAAAATTATTTAATTATTGCTTTGAGCTGTTCTACATTAGTCTGTGTGCGAAATTTCATGGAAATCGATCAAGTAGTTTAGAAGTTATGATGAGAAAACCATTTTTTTTCGAAACTTTGACACCCTGTATCTGTTAGGAAACATTTTTGAAACAAATTTTCTTATGAAAGTCTACTTTTTGTTGTTGTTCTATCACATATAAAAAAAATGACGTTTAACCTGGTCCACCCTGTATAACCGAAACGTTTGTAAAACTATTAATTCTATTACTATAAGAAGGGAATAAATATTATAGTTATATTTTTGGAATATCATAGTGTTATGTTCACCGAAATTAGTAACAGAACTGATATTGCTAATAGAAGTACGCGATTTTGTATATGGAACTCTCTATTTCTAGCTTTCTATTATATTGAAATAGGAATCATACTTTTTTTTCCAGTGCATAGAAAGCTATGAAAACATCGTCAGACAAGCGCGTTGCATTGCCAAATACGAGTACGTATGTACAATAGTTGCTGTACTGCATTCTTTTAAGTGATTATTTTGGAAAATTGTATATTGAATAAAATACTCATTTTATTCAATGGTATTCTCTCTATTTCTTTTCACACGTAAGGTTTCTTTCATCTGTTTTAACACTTTTAACTTAAATTGTTTGCTACCACTAAAATATACTCGTAAGGTGCTTTGATTTCTTCCTTATTTTAACGGTTCTCGAGACTGTGACAAGATGTCCAACAATCATGGACATCATTGAAATATCATGGAATTTTCTTCAGTAGTCGAAATATCATGAAACTATGGAAAGATTTATTGATTATAATTCATTAACGCTTCATTTTATTTTTTGAAGATTTACAAATTTTTGCAAATCACATTTTACTCACATTGTCGGCTAAATATGTTAACCTACTAACTCACATGAAGTCAAGTTTTCAGGAGAGAGAAAAAACTGTCTTGATCAATTCAAAAGTGTTTATATGACAATGAATTTTAACACAATAGTTGTCAGTATTTGCTTAACCTTTTTTAAAATAAAATGTTTGTAAATTATTTTTAGTTTAATTTCTACAGCCGTAAAATGGAGTTAGCAGTTTCGAAAATTCTATTAAGGAATACAAATCAGGAGATATAGCAGTATTTCTATTAACTCAACCAGTAATGGCACTGAACAAAAACTCAAAATAACAAATTAAAAATAAAAGCAAATTCTTAAAATAATTTCAGTAATTTCTATATGAACATTTTCAACGACTTGATAATTATTTACGGTCACAATGTTTTTGACATCTTCATTCGAATTGTTATTACTTCCTTTGTTCCTTTGTTCGTCATGACATAATATGTTAAATTAAAAAATTGTTTAAACTATGCAAACATTAAACATTTTTTGTTTGCCATATTGCGCTTAAATTATATTTCCATGAAGAGATACAATTAGTTAGACCCCATTTATATAAAGCAACCAAGTTCTAAAAATAGTTAGGTACCTAAACTACTTTTCGATAAACCCGTTACGAAAGATTTTCTTTTAATCCTTTCAAAGTAAAGTAAAAGTTTCTTCACGAATTATAATAAAAGTAAAATAATGAAAACCTGTTATATCCTTCTATGTATTTAAAGGGCACGAAATGAATTCATATAAATTATGATATAAGAGATTTAATATTACCTTTTTTTAGTAAAACAGCACAGAGAAACAAAAAAACTAACGGTAAATAGGAAAAAACAAAGAACTTCTAGAGTCAAAATAACACGTATACATCTGTTGCCTACAATTAGCGGGAGATAGCAGCATTTCCTTGCGCATCGTACAATACGAAGTTAGCTGGTTTACGTGCGTTATAAAATAAGCCATTTCTACGCAGAATAGGAAGTTAAGTGGTTTACAGGTCGATGCAAGACGCCATCTAGTTGCCGAATATAAAAAAATTTCAAAATCGTAAAATATGGAGTTAGCAGGTTAACACATTTAGCCGACGATATGCAATTAATTTATGTTCCGAAATAAGAAAAATCACGGTAAAAACAAAAATTAATTTCTATTTTACCTGAAAATTCTATATAAAGAATTCTACCTATGAAATTATAGCCCATGTAGGAATTGCCGATAGCATTACAGTACTACCACTGAGCCAACCAATAGCCCAGTCGTAATAACCGATACTTGGCACTAATAATTGGCTCAGTATTAGGCCAATATTGACAAGAAGACAGATCCAGTAATGGAATTGTAGTTTTGTCGAGAGTTGTTTTTTCACCGGCGAAATGACCGGCCCGACACTGGCACCGTGGACGGGCCAACATTGGAACTGTAGTTTCGCCAAGAGTCGTTTCTGTACCGGCGAAATGACCAGCCCGATTCTAGCACCGCGAACGGGCCAACACTGGAACTGTACACCCGTGGCCACGGATTCTGTCGCTGGTGACTTTTTAAAATGCGATTTTTAAACGTACACCCAGGGACACGGCATCTGTCGCTGGTGACTTTTCTTAAACGTTATTTTTAAACGTACTAACCAATGAATAATTAATTCTCATGCGCTCATTAGCTACGGTGGCGTCTACTCTCGTTAATGAAAGCATGAGGATTATTAATTATTGGTTAGTACGTTTAAAAATAACGTTTAAAAAAGTCACCAGCGACAGATACCGTGTCCCCGGGTGTACCAGCTAATGAACGATTAAATCTCATACTTTCATTAGCTACAGCGACGCTTGCCCTGGCTAATGAAAGCATGATAATTAATTATTCATCGGTTGGTATGTTTAAATACGACATTTTGAAAAGTCACCGGCAAACACTTGAACTGTACACCCGGGCTCACGGAATCTGTCGCTGGTGACTTTTTTTAAATGTTATTTTTAAACGTACTAACCAATGATTAATCAATCCTCGTGCTTTCATTAACGAGAGTAGACGTCACCGTAGCTAATGAGGGCATGAGAATTAATTGTTCACTGGTTAGTACGTTTAAAAATAAGGTTTAAAAAAAGTCACCAGCGACAGATTTCGTGAGCACGGGTGTAGTTTCGCCGAGAGTCATTTCTGCACCGGCGAAACGAGCAACCCGATACCGGCGCCACGAACGGGCCAATACCGGAACTGTGGTTACACCGAGAGTCATTCGACAACCGTCAAAACGACTAATCCGATACTGGTATGTTCCCAGAGACAGAATATCTGCCCGACTTGAACATAGGCTTCCCATGTATGATTGCATCTCTATGATTGCAATTTTGTTCCTGAGTTTACACCTGCGTTCAATGATTCTGATCGATCCGCTTTGGGTGACGGTACTTCAATCGAATCGACCATAGCTAAAAGATTCGAGTAAGGCTTAGTGTTTTGACACGAAGGCTAAATTTGATTAGTGCTTAATGGCAAAACAAGCTCATACTGCTCTATTACGATCCACTCAATTGAAGTACTGTCACCCAAAGCGGGTCGATCGGAATCATTGACTGCAGGTTTACATACATATGTACGATGGATCGGCCGACCTCCGAACTTCGAGTTTCGTAGAAAGTCGATTGTATACTGACGAAACAACTCGTCCGAGACTTGCTCCATAAACGGGCCAATATTCTCACTTTTTTTCGCCAATAACCATAAGTAAAGATGAAAAATAATCGGTTGTTATAAAGAATATTAACGTAATACATGAAACAATATTTTTTTTGTATAAAATAATTGTAAAAACAGTCATCTATGGAAATGTCTACGTGTAACTTATGCATGTATAAGTAAGTCTTCGATTTATCAAATCTCAAGGTATTTGGTTTGTCATACCTTGAATCCATACGGTTAGAAGTATCAACTATGTTACAAGTTCATCGACGATTTCTGTAAGGAATATCCAAGAGTTCATCAAGTCATGGCATTCTTACCACGTTCCCTGCCAGACCGTTTTTTTGAAGACTCCCTTCACGCCGCGTGGGGCGTATACGCCCCACGCTTTACAATTATTGTATTGTCTTGTTTCTGGCGTATGCCTTGCAATGAACACTATCGATGCGGATGACGCCTGATGGCGTCAACGTACTCCCCCACTCTGTGCGAATGTCGCTATAAGGCGTCATCCCCAATATTTAAATGCTTTAACAAAATATTCCTTCCGCACAGAAGAAAGGTCATCCGCAGCGAACGGGTTAACACGTTGACTGCCGACAGTGCGCAGACAGACGTTTATAAGTGTTGTAACGACTCACGTGAGAATTTTTTCAAAAATCCTATTCTTTACTAACTTATGTGCAAAAATACTTTACTAAATTATGTGCAAATGTAAAATTCTAGGTCTAATAGACCGAGACGGCCTGCGCGGAAACTTTTTTCTCGGTCATATAGACCGAGACGGCAGTGAACGTGTTAAGGTCTGTCACATCGTTATCTATCATCTCACCATAGTGAAAATAAAATCTAAAATGCCCGGGTTCCCCAACATAAAAGGTTCGAATCCAACCTGCATTTTTATTTATTTTTTCTAAATATACCTCTCTTAGGGCTATTATTATTTTTCCTCGTCAGAGTCTGATTACAAATAAAGACAAATGATCAGCCCCCTATTAGGGCCGGAAAAGAGTTTCTACACGGGAATTCTCGAAAGTCAGTATCGAGCAAGTCTTGTAACATTAACCCATTCTGATCACTAAGATTATTCAGCCAGTATTGTATAAGACTGTTCCACCGGTATCAAACAGTAATATCGTGCCAATATTTGAAACAAATATCGGGCCAAGTCTGAAAGTTAGTATTGACCTGGCCTTAACAACTAGCGTCGGCCCGATCTGATTACAAAGAATATTTGCCCAGTATTGGCTACGGAGTATTATGCTAATATCGAGTCTCGTTTGCCGATATTGGCCCAATGCTGGGCCGATTGTCAATTCCTACATAGGAGGGGGCCTTCCATTCCAAGCAGATACACTTATGGTCATCGATTTTGACATTCTTCTGGATTTCGGTTCCTTGGGACACTGTATCCAAAAGGATATATAATAAATTTGAATAATTTAGGAGATTTTTGAATTCAAAGCTTAGATTGAAGACATGTTTAGTCTTATTGAATAAAATTTTATATATCTTGGACCCTTCCACAGATAGAAAGGTAAATCAGAAGTGTTTTTTTTGTCAAAGATACCGCCTTTTCACTGATTAAATTTTCTGTTTGATAAAGAAATTAATTACTCATGAAAATTAACAAAAGAGGGAAAAATCCTATTTTCCAACTCGATTGAGAAGAATACTCAAAATGTAACTAGAAGTATCTTAAAGTACAATAAACATATCACATCGTTTTCATTGAATTGATTAATTATACAATTGATTTTGACAACTGCCGCTTAATATAAATTGAAAGATCGAACAAGAGGACAGTTTGAATAAGCAAGTGTAGGTCGATGTTTCCATAGCTCTCTTTATAAATTATTTAAGAAATATTAGAGGCTGAAACTTATAAAACCTACTTTTAAATATTCGACCATTTTGATTTTATGATTCAAAATTGGGCTAACAATTAGGAACGTCGCTCGAAAATTGATAGTTTCTATACATTGTTTTGTTTATCTTTTTTGATACCTCGGAGAAGAAAAATGTATAGGATGTCATTTAAACTAGACTATATGATGGGAAAAATGCGATCTTCTCGAACTCTCTACGATTCCTTACCTTCCTTATTCCTTTAATTCACACCTACATGAACCCATTCATCCATTAATTTACTTGATCCTAATTGTATAATATTTAGATCGATTTTTCGTCTCTGTTGACTGGCCTAAATTTTATCGTGCAGCGAAAACGACGCCCGGATAAGCTACACGCATTGACGCATTCTATCAATACCACATGTCCGAGCCCAAACCGCTCAAGCGCTGATACCTATGGCCGATAACTTGAAATTTGTCTTCGGCTTCGGTTTGCCGACGGTTGAAAATTTGATAGTTAGAGATGGCTTGAGAAGAGTGCGCTGTGTGTACTGCGTGAGAGCGAAAAGTGTAAAACGTCTGATTTCTCGATAGCTGTCAATTCGAGAGATCGAAGTATTGAATAATAGACGAAACACTTCGATCCCCCTCGGACATGCGGTAGGCTCCATAATAATAATAATAATAGACTCGAGCGAGCGAAAGACGCTTTCGGTGGCGAGCAGCCTCGTCCACCAGAAACTTTATTGCAGCGACTCTGGTACTAACGAGGCCCTCGGCGCGCGCTGCAATCGCTTCGATTCTTTATTTCTTTGAAAATTGCGCGGGCGGTTTGCCGCGTGCCGATGTGCCGGATAACATCGACTCCTTCGAAACTTATCTCGGCCGAGACTATAACAATGAATGTGAACGAAGGAATACGGAGGAAGAATGCACGATGACTAGCACTTACTTCTATTTCTCTCGCTATGTTCATCTTGAAAGAAGTATCTTAGCTGTACCTTTACCTTGTATAATGAAAACTGATCTTTATTGTGACACATGAAACTTCAATGTTTAAGATAGGTTTATTTTCGAAAATTTTCCCAGATTTTCTACACCGCAAATTTCATTACCACAGCGCGATCAACGAGAAGATCTTTAACTCGGCTTCTTCGCGAATCTGGATTTGATTGAGAGCCACGTGGGTGTTTTGCCGCATACCGCCGTGCCTGATTACGGATCGAGTCCTTTGTGGATTATCCGAACAAGTTTCCGTAAACAGACGAAGGAATTTGGAGGAAGGATATATTGGTGTAGTTTCTTACGTATTTTGATGATCTCTATAGACGTCGAAGTAAAGCACATGCTCTTTTTTGAGCCGGCAGAAGCTTTCGACGTTTCGAGTTGAATCGGGGCGACCGTAAAAATTCGTGATGAGCGCTATCCATTCCCGTCACCATATCGGAGAGATTCTGTTTATAAATTTATACTACCTGTTTGATTTTTATCTCATTATACAGGGTGATTCAGAAATAAGTGGCACAAATTTAATATGTCATAGATCTTGTCGAAATATGAAAAAAAGTTAAACAAAATTTTTTTCTACGCCTCACCGTTTAGAATATACAGGGTCTTAAAATTGAATGTTTTAAAAAGTTTTTCAATAATATCTTTTGATGGGCGCAAAACAATTTTTCGAAATTTGGTATACAGAGGTTTCTTGGGACAAGGAATCGAAATTTGTTGACCTTTTTGTTGAATGTTGTAGAGGGCGCCACATGCAAGCCTTAATGTTATTACAAATGTCTCAACTTTTTTGTGCTACACTGTATGTGACTTTTGACGAAATAAATTTCTTCTTAAAACCTTTTAACACCAAAAACGCGCACTTGTTTTATTTCGATAAATCCATTCGTTTTCAAGATATTTGCAGTTTACTCTGTCGCAGGATACTAAAATGCGTGTGAAATTTGTCCCAGACTTAGAGGTGTTAAATAAAAAAAAAGTTATTTAAGTCATAAATGCATACAGTTATTAAATTTTATGTATATTAATTAAGGCTTAAGCATTAAGATTACATATAATGGTAGATTCCTCGATTATTAAAGAAAATTAATTCATGAAGTAAAACTGTCTCTGCCAATAATCAAAATGATGTGATATTTACACTCTTTTGAATGTTTGCTTTATAATTAAATGAACATTCTTTTTAAACGTTTTTCTCCAGTTTCAGGCATATTTAAGTTTAGAAAATATTAAATCTTTTTCAAAGTATGTTTACAAAATGTTAAATAAAACGTATCTTTTTTCAGAGTTTGGTAATACTATATACCTGTGTAACCTAAATTACACTGATTAAAATTAATGCACAAAAAAGAAACGTAATCAACTTCGATAAAATATAAAATTAAATGTATCATTTTATTTTGTGAATGATTCTTACGGCGGTTTTTCTATCACTGTCCGTTCAAGTAATGAATGACCGTTCGCTTTCTCTATCGAACGCGGTTCGTGCGCACGCATGCGCGTTGCCTTCCTGTGCAATCGAGTCCGGGTACTCTTCAACGTCTGTCCTTATGTCAGTTCTCGTGATGTTCGTGGAGATTCCGCATTGCGATCTTGATCAGTCGCACGACGCTGCCGACTAAGAATCTCGATAAACGTCCACGTATAATCCGGACACGGCTCCATCTATGAAAATAAAATGCAAATGTATTTACACAGACAGGTAGATGAATATACAAATGCATACGGGGTAGAAACTAATCCGCAATGTATACAGGATTAGGAGGACAGATAATGCAATCCATTTAAACTAGAAAAACTATCTACTAAACCTGCTCAAATCCTTTAAAATGGAAAATTGTAAACCACTGAGAACCCCTATGGACGCAAACCCCAAACTTACTACTGAAGAAGAAGACGAGGACCCTTCTATTGCTGAACACAAACCGATTCGTCAACTAATTGGATGCTTGATGTACGTAATGCTGGGAACTCGTCCTGATCTGAGTGCTTCTGTAAATTCTTGTAGTTGTCTTCAGAGTAAACTTACTATCGACCTCTGGAAAGCTCTTAAAAGAATATTAAGATTCATAAAAGGGACAATCGACTATGAACTGGTTCTTGAGAAAAACGAAACCAGACTGGTTGAGTATGCTGACGCCGATTGGGCTGGTGATAAAAGTGACAGAAAATCTACCATAAGATTCATGTTCAAAGTATTTGGAGGAACAATATCCTGGACTACAAGAAAACAGCGTACTGGAGCAACATCCTCAACAGAGGCTCAGTTCGTAGCTTTAGCCGAATCAGCCAGAGAAGGAATATGGCTATCAAACCTCTTAGAAGAACTCGGTTTTCCCAAAACCATATTCACCATTTTTGAAGACCACTAATGCTGCATAAAACTCGCCATAAAATGGGAACATAAACGCCTCAAACACATCGACGTAAAATACAATTTTTTTTCGCAAATTGGTAAATGAGAAACTATGCTGAATGAATATATTAGCTCAACTGAACAAGTTGCGGACAAACTGAAAAAAAATCTAAAAGGCGACAAATTTGTAAGACTGAGTTTTAACCTAGGATTAAGACAAATGTAAACTCTTTGTAAAGTTTCTGTCTTGGACCTTCGATTGAGGAGTGGTGTTGTGGTAAATCAAAGTCCCTAAGATTGGCAAGACTGAGAGAATTCTCTCTCTCCCAACTGGGTTGCTACCGTTCGTGTGTGCTCTCTCGTTAAATTATAACTTCAATAAATGTTTCGTATGTGTTCGTTGGGTCAAGTTCGTTTTTTGGTCCCACCTGAACAGAAAGATTATAACATAAGAATACTTTTAGACTTCTTACGAATGCTGATTACAAATAACAAGCATATGAGAGACAGTACTTATACCGGACGATCTCTTGGAGACCCTGTTCCCTTTCTATAGTCCAAAGGACATCTATGAAGCTCTTTCTCATTGACACCTCTCTTAGGCGCAATTCTTACAGAACTGGCGCGTGGAGGTGGCGTGGAACGGGCATTTGCCACTTGCATTTAAGCCTATGAGGGACCACGCCAGTGCCACGCCACTTATGTCTGTATTGCCTCATAGGCTAACATGGAGGTGACAAATGCCCGTTCCACGCCACCACCACGCGCCAGTTCTGTAAGAATCGCACCTTATACACTGTAGAGTACAACCTATATTTTCGAGATTTTTATATTTCGTGCCAACAAAACCAGATTCTAAAGCAATCTTGTACCGCACTTTGATTTCGATCAACGTATTCTCTCCAAGGTACTAAAAGAATTATTTCAGATACCTTTTTGAATACTTTGCGATTATTTTCTGAATACTGTTGGACTTCATTTGATTTATAAAGAGGCTTCTTTCTATGTCTGAAAATGAGCTCGCATTTGGTGACATAAAAGTAAGTTCTCCTATTAAGTAATAAGAATACATTTCGGACTATTTCGACGTACGTAAAATAACTCATTTTTAAATATTAGAATTCCAAATGAATTTTTTTAGAATTCTCTGTACTATCTGGGTAAGCATTATAAAGGTGGATAATAATCAGTGGAATGACATAAGCATCTATTATTTTCTAGCAGACCTATGAAGAGTAAGGGATACAGTTATTGACACTTGACAGTTATTCCGATATCAAATGTATTAGATAGAAAGGGACAAAGATATGCCAATGACTGAAAATGTTGCGTGCTTAAGGTGCCAATAACTGTGCTGCTTATTTCACCACTAGACACACAGAACAAAATGCATTTGTTGTGATTTGTTTATGTATACAAATCTTACTAGATTGGATTCAGAGAGTACCGTAGCGCGGGGTTACTTTGCAACGGTTTTTGGTATTTTTTGCATCTCTTTTGCTTAGTTTTGAGTAAAATAATGTAATATTCAAGTATGTGGTATTTCCAAGTTTTTTCTATACATTTCACTTCAAACCTGCATCAAAAATGAATAAATAATATTTTTTTGTTTTTGAAAAGTGTGCAAAGTTACCTCGATATCGGGGATAAATTGCACGCGCCTTTAAATGAACGTAGAAGCCAAACATAACGGTTATATGGGTTTCTTTGCACATCCCAAACCATTATCTTACCGGCCAAGGTATTAGGAATGAAAAAAGTAAAAAAAATATTATTATAATATTAAATATTATCTGCACACTAAACATAACCTAACAGACAAGGGCATGCGCACGCGATACATCCAATGTTGCCAATATTCAAATGAAAAATATTATTTCAGGGAATTACCTAGGTGTGCAAAGTTACCAACCTTGTGCAAAGTAACCCCGCGCTACGGTACCTATATATTCGCTTATTCTGCCCAAAAAGTGTAAACTGATAAACGAAATTCATTGTAGGTACTATAATTAGCTATGACCCCTGGATTCATGGATCCATATAAGGTCCAAGTTATTCTAGAGATCGTTCTTTTTTAATAGTGTTATTATTCATGAAATATACCCAAAACTCAATTAGAGTTTATAGCAAATTGATCAGGATATTCATAATAAGGACATAATAACGTCTAAGAAATGTCTAAACGGAAATCTGACTGGAAATGAAGTTAATTTCACCAACGAAGTTTAAAAAATAAGTTCCATACGACTTTTTAAAATCCCGACAATTCAAATAGACCATTAGAAATTCATCGGGTAATTAACGCCTAACTTAATTGAACACTCGCGGTTGAGAATATATCTTATACGTATCTAAATACTCAGATCCGTTCAGATCAATCCGATCTAGATGCACCGTCTTGTCGTCCGTTTTGCCTGCAGGTAAAGCCCGATTTAGACGCACCGTCTTGTCCACGATTTTGCCTGCGCAGTCTTTTGCGTGCAGGTAAGACGTAGCGTCTGGACAGGAAAACTGAAGACTGAAGACGGAGCAAAAAGATGAATTCTCGCAAGTGCGACAAGGATAGTTTTGCGCTCCGTCTTGCGCTCCGTATTGCCTGCAGGCAAAACAGACGACAAGACGGTGCGTCTAGACCGGACTTAAAAGGGAGTGCAAGACGGAGCGCAAGACTATCCTTGTCGCACTTGCGAGAGAATCCGTCTTTTTGCTCCGTCTTAGCAGCACGCGAAAGACTGCGCAGGCAAAACCGTGGACAAGACGGTGCGTCTGGACAGGGCTTAACACCAACCGAACGTGTCTTGCCAGGGACGAAAGACATATCATCTTCATATAATACATCTTATTCCCGTACATCTTCCGCGTATCACGAGTTGCTCTCCACCCGGTATATACGTACGCGCCAGTACAACCGTCGCTTAATGTCGGTTATAACTCATTTCTTAGGCAGCGAATGGGAACGAGACAAAGTCCTATTCTCGAATCCCTTATCGATCGTACGTAATGATAAACCGTTGCCGTCGGAGAGTTTCGTGTATGCAACGCGACGATGGAGGCCCACGATAAGCGCGCGGCGGACATAATATGTTATGGTACTGAAATGCGAAAATGCCATGGATTCTGCTGATAAGCGATATCTTATCTTATTTTCAGGATGTTCTTCCCTCTTTTCGACCGAACGTTCATCTTTTCTGTTTTTCTGTTTTCTTTCAACATGTAGTGAGACACGTTCACCTGCCTATGTGGTCCGCAGGTACTTATTTCCTCTAATTTTTTTCTCACATTCGCCACAATATAAATCTACCGTCATATATACATTCTTTCAGTCTGTCTATGGAGCTTTGATTCTTATTTTCTACTTCCTAAGTTATTATACTCGTACACACGGAGAGAATTTTAAAGGAAAAATTACCCATCATGCAGGCTAATCCTGCATCATATGTTATAGCAAGAAATTTCCAAAAAAAGTCCATTTCACGACGATAAAATAATATTGAATCAATAGGGCTTCAATAAGCTATTTGACTACTATTGAGAAACCACCAGAAATGGTTTATTATATAATTTTGTACAAGCTGTATGAATATTTCTAATGAAATAAGCAATATATTCACTAAAAATCGAGGAACAAATTTAAATAGCTAAAAAGGCGCCAAAAACGACAAGCTAGCGGCCTCTCTAATCACGTGATCCCTCTGACGTCACATAATTGTAAACACAAATGAACGTCAAGCAGCAGCTGTCAGAATTAGTTGTTCTCTTTGAAAATAAACCAAATTGTTAAAAAACAATGAACTACAAGTGGTGTGCAGTGCCAATAATAATCTCAAAACAAAACGATTCTAAAGCAAACCTAACCTAAAAGTTGTTGTGAACTGTTTGTTTACAATTATGTGACGTCACACTAACCGTTAGCCAATCACGTATCGTTTCTAATTAAATGGCCGCATTTTAAAAAGACAACTTTTGAAGTTAAGATTCTTAATATTAAACATTTATATATTTTCGTTATTTTACTGAAATAAGTTTAATTAGATAGCAATAAAGAGAGATGATAACAATTTGTAATGTATTTTCAAACTAGTCAAAATGCCTATGACTACCGATCTTTTTCGGTGGCATTATTTTACGTCTTCCCTCTTCCCTCTCAGAATACGTGAAATATCTCGAAAAGAAAGATTCGGCAAATTTTGGAGACGCGAGGCGCGTGCACGCTAAATATATAAATAAATAAATAAATAAATATATATATATATATATATATATATATATATATATATATATGTATAGCGAAGCAATTGCGATCAAACGTACGATCGCACGAGAAAATTTAATTGGTGTATCGGGGTTCCCTTCTTCGTTTCTCCTGCTTCATCGGAGCACGTACACTCGCTAATGATGCAATCGGCTTCGGTCGACCATCGTTCCTCGGCTCCATGCTTCTTACTTTTCGCTCCTCGTTTCTCGTTCCTTATACCCACCTGACCGTGCCTGGTTCTCTGACAGGCCCACGCGTAGGCCGCGCACCCCAACGGGTGATCCTCTAGTCTCGAAGCACTTTTTTCAGCAATCGCCGTTTCACTACCAATGACGATTCGCAATGATCAGATCGGTTATGAGAGAATCAGCTTTGCTTCTCTGTCATAATACGAGGGTTGTTTGACAAGTTTCCGACCTTTTTAGGAAAAAAACATATTTTAAGGTAAAAAAAATTATTTCTCAACATAGTCTCCTCGTAACTCGATACATTTAATCCATCGTTTCTCCCAACCTTTCAAGCCGTTAGAAAAAAATTCTTTTTGTCCACCTGAAAAATACCCGTCTACAGCGTACACAACAAACGCGGCATCCAGTGCGCGGATAATTTTCTCTTACCAAAATCCTCGTGCAAAATCTTGTGCACCCGTTCATCTGATATCTTACAAGCCTCAGCAATCTACTCCACGGTATATCGACGATCTTCCATAACAGTTTCATACAGTAAGTCCACAATTTCGTCAGTTGAAGCAGTTTTTGGGCGCCCAGAACGTTCATCATCAAAAATGCTAGTACGGCCACGTTTGTACTCAGCCACCCAATGTTTGACGGTTGTGTACGGAGGGGACACTTCACCGTATACTGAGTCTCACTCTGTAGTACTAAGGCAAAACCCGATATGTCAAAAAAAAAGCGATTTTTTGTTTTTAATGTCAATATGTACAGTCAGCAATGAAGAATATGATGGCAAAACCCAATATGGCTCCAAATCACCAACAACTTGTAGGTTAACAAAATAATATTCCGATTACGCTCTACGTCTACTGAATTGGTCGGTGGTTTGAAGCGTTTCCTGAAAAATCAACTTTCTTGACATATAGGGTTCTGCCTTAGTACCACAGAACTCGTCTTTTATTTCCTGAGTTTTTTTTCATTTCAAATAAAGGAACTTGATCACTGCGCGATACTAGATAGTCTCCATTGTCGACAGAAAATATCTTCTGTCAACTTTATAAAAGTGCCACGAGCAAAGTACTGATCGGAATAACTTGCAATCTTTATGGGATACATGTATCAACGCTATCTCTATCAGACGATAGCAAGAATTAAATTCTATCATGACTGCTTGTCAATAGGGCCGAAAACTTTTCAAATGACCCTCGTATAAGTTGGGCGATGTAGACGGATTTAATTCTGACTCCAATTTTAGTCAGATACACCAAACTTTCAAGTATAGGGGCCTAAAAGGGAATCCGTACAGTAAAACCTGGTTCAATTGGCAACCTCCTATACTTTCCTGTCCTCACTCGCTGACCGCCCCCACCAGTTAGGAGGATCTAGGAGGATCTAATGCATCAAATGTACTTGTACATTTCTATGTTCGGCTCTAGCCTCGTGCACCAGCATTATCCTACGTAAAGTGTACATCTTATGTCTCTATAATTTTATATCACTATATCACTAGCCATATTTTTGGATACTATCTATTTTATTTGGCATCCTCCCGTAGATTATTAATTAATCGAGGTTTTACTGAATTTAGTTAAGGTATGGAACGTAATGCCCCGCGTTTTTAGTAAATCCAATCAGATAATTCTCATGTGCAAAGATGTTTTTTTTTGTTTTATTAATATTACATCGTGAAACCTTAATGTGTGTGCAAACTTTTAAATATGTGTACTGGAAAAAAGAGTTAGGAAAAGATTCGCCTTTCAAAGTTGAAGATAGTAGCAGGGATTAAAAAAAGATTTACCCCCTCTTCGCTTAATCTTTTTTTCCCAGTATATAGATATTTCATTATAGAATACTACCATGGTTTCAAATATGAATTCCTAAATAGCGATACACTATTAAATATTATAATTGAAATCTAACTCCGTTATAGAATCCTGAAAAAGTATCCTACTTTAACGACGATAATGATTTTTTAATTTTTCGTTGCAAAGTCTGTACCAGCTATAAAAATTGATGAGGAGTTTAACAAGCGAAAAGCCATTGCCAAATTATTTAAATCAATTAGGTAGCAACTATTGAAAAACTTTTATTCCTTCATTTGGATTTGACCCACCTTATTTGATTTTTTTTCACGATAGAAATAAATCTGTCAGTCACAAATCTCATCTATCACATTCTATTTTTGAGAAAATTAGGGTTAAATGTGTAAAAAATTACAATTTCAGTGATTTTCATCATGGTATAGAGATAGGAATAATACTTCTTTTTAAAAATTAGAACTAAATTAGCTTAAGATAAGCTCATTCTTTTATATTCAAGATACTTTTTTTTTCATTTCAATTTAAACTGAGTCACGCCATTTAAAAGAAAAATCGACATTGCTTCGGTGTTTCAAAAATAGGACTTGTTTTCCACAGATTTTTGTTGCATTAAAGAAACATAAGCCGCTTCATTTATTGAGACGCTTCAACACTTAGCGCGCATGTACATGTTTCGATTGAGAACACCCGGTGGGCAATGCGTACCGGAACACCTGGCTGCGACGTGTCCAGGATTCTCGGTAAAGATTTGAGCTCCGGTCAGTAACGCTAATGTATCGCCTCAGAGCGATTGCGAGATTCATTCATGGACGCCACACTGCGAATATTTCACGAGAAGTCCTGTAACGTGGAGTGAGAGAGAAAGGAAGGAAAAGGGCTGTGGTGTATAAAGAGAGTGAAGAAGAGGGAAGAACGGACGAGACGCGTGTATGCGTTCGATAGTTTTTTCTTTACATTACGAGTATTCGCGCATCTTCCACTCTTCTTTCCGGTTCTTTCCGCACTTTACTTCCTCAACACATCTCCGCCTCCACTTACCAGCCTTCGCAACATAGCCCACTATTACGCGCTTTATAGTGGGATAAAAGTTGTAGAATGTAACTTGTAAAAATTCAAAATGCCGTCGATTGTGAAAGAGCAGCCGCTATTCGGGATTCTTTGAAGTTTAGTTTTTAAACCGATACACTGGTTTAGGTTATTATAAATCGATTACTCAAATTGTGGAATTGAAAATGTCCAATACAAAATTAAAGATCAGTTTTAACCCGTTAGAATGCATGAGTTGTAAGTATGATATCAGACTTTTTCTCTGCGATGGAAAAACTTTTCCAATTCTCTGGATGCGCATTACTTACAGGTAGTCCTCTGTAATACTCATGAAGCTACGAATATAAGAACAGGAGCCAACTAGATTGTGCTTTGCGAGACACTTTGTCGATAATGGATATTACACTAGCTCAAAGTATAACAGTATTGATACAAACTTGACTTTTTATAATGCATAAACAATCAGAATTTTTATGGGAATAATGCCTATATGATTCCATATGTAATTTGCCTTTGAAAATTTTTCGATGAGTTCATTTTTTACCTAGTTTTTGATAAATTTGTATACAGATGTCTTTATACCGTATGAAGAGACTGAAATTTTTAACTGAGTGTTTAAAAAGATGAACTTAAAGCATTATTTCATTCGTCTTTCGCGTTCTCTCGAACGTTAATCATAGTAAGCAAGGGAATTATAGAAGTGTAAAACAAATCATCAAGAACTGCTATAATTATTGAAGAGAGAAAAGGTGAAGAGAAGCCATGAGTAGCTATATTTTAAAAAAGTAACTCAAATCAAGAAACGTTGACTCTATACATTTTATATACTCGTTATATTTATTCATCGTGTAAACACTCTATATGTATGTATAGAATACGAGTATTCCATCCCAAATCGATAATCGTAATTGGCAATATCTCGGTCCAAGTTGCCAATTATACATTCCGAATGCTCATCCATATATACCGAGTTCACCGCATTATAGTTTCCAATATCCAGAATTACACGGCGTTATCTGTATAATCGAGATGTTCCTTCCGTAAAGCCGTAGACCTGAGTTATTGACTTACAAAAAGACCACGGTGTCCAACTGCATGTTTACGTAAGGTAATTGTAATTAATGTAAATTCTTGGCGATATCCTCCATTTAGAATAAAGTAACGAAAGTACATATGAGCGAAATTATTTTAAAGCTTCACGAAATTGTCTCATCAATGGAATTTTATGACAATATTTTGTTGTATTTTCATTGCTTCACGTGCAACGGTGAATATATCTATATTTAAATTTCCTGACGCCAGTTACATGCATAGATATCTTATACGAGAGCAGGTCATCCGAATCGCTACCTGCGAACCTCTCAACGTACATAACACTCGTTACTATCGAGAGCACCGACAAATTGACGGTAATAAAGCGATAAAGCCAGTCGTAAAATGTAACCAACACTGTATTCTCTCTCTCTCTGGACTTCCGCGCTTGCAGCTGTCCGAACGATGCACCGATACCACTACCGATGCATTCGCGAAGTGAGAAACAATGAGTTCGCTCGTATTGCCTACGCTGCCGCACCTACATGCTATTCGCACGCACATGTGCGGTCGTTCGGACCTGCGCAAGTGTAAAGGGATTTCCGCTTACGGTGAGATATCCGATCTACGTACAACAATAAAGAGAAGTTAAATACATATTTGGTATTTTTCCAAAATATTATTGGTCCTTTCGCTTGCCTCCGAGTTTTCAATCGAGGAAAGAAGAGATGATGGAGTGCTAGGATGCATTCAGAAAGTTATCCCGGGGAAGGTAGGGTAATTTGTTGAACGCACCCCAGCAATCAAATTAATTTCAGATAAGGACGAATATTCACAAGGAAACCGTCCTAGGACTACTTCGCCGATTTCGTTTATTCTGATATATATTATTCTACATAAAAATTTTTTATAACTCCACAGAGAGTGGGGTTGATACTTTAGATCAAAAATGTGCCAATTACAGTAGTTTACGAAGAACCCAGAGGTGGCCTACGGCTGTTTTTCTTAGACTTTTGGACATCAGCACTGTGAACTCTTTTATTCTCTTCAATTCTTATAAGGGAAATGGAGCAATTGAACGGGCCAAGTTCTTTAAAAAATTTGCAGCATCCCTTGTAAAACCACATATGATGAGGCGATATAGCAACCTTTCTGTTCCGTTAAAAATTTGTCTTGATATCGCAGATATTTTAAATCTTAGAGAAGAAAATTTCCTTCAAAACGGTGCTGAAACTTTAGAAGTTAGGAAGTACTGTTATTTGTGCCCTTCTAAATATCATAGAAAAACTAAGTTCTTGTACATTCGCTGCCATAAACCTATTTGTCTTCAGCGTGCGTCGAAAATCTGTAAAGTTTGTTTTTAAAAAAATGTTTTGTTGAGTTAATTGCACGTTTCGATTTGTGAAAACAATAACCATTTTTTTTATATTCTGTGTAGTAGATACAACCCTTGTCTTAGTATTTTTGGAAATATCTGCTCGATTCTACTTTTATAACAATAATAGAGTTATTAAAATTAATTTTGTGTTAAAAGATTAATAAAATATTAATGTTTTTAAAGAAGCATCTACTTAGTTTTTTGTAAATCTCGCGAAATGTTATTAGTTTTAATGGAAAATATATCAATAAAGGAAACATTAAAATAGATATTTTTGTAATTTGATTGATAATACAATATTTTTTGGTGTATTCATCTAGAAGCTCCGAGACTTGCTATAGTTACAGTGTTAGAAAACTGTTCTAAAGTACTTAGGGGTTAATACGAGTATAGAGAAACGAAACGTTATATTCTTATTGCTCAATCACATCCAAACTACTGAATCGATTCACTTGGAAATTGGCGTAGAAATAGTTTAGATGCCGGATTATAGAATAGACTATGTGCATCTGACGTTTTTGAGACAATTCAACATTTTTTGGAATAGTCTGCATTATAAAATCCAGCGTCTAAATGATTCCTATGCCAATTTTCAAGGCAATTAGTTGAGTAATTTAAGTATGATTGAGCAACAAACATAATGTTTCGTTTTTTATACTCATATTAGTAGGGATAAGTGAAAGGATACTATAAAGGTTGGGCAAAGCGTTAACCCCAACCTTTGCGATATCCTATGCTTATGGCTTTCTTTAAGACATTTCAAAGCAAAGTGCATCGGTGTTGATCCGATATCGATTTGACACCTAGCGAACTTCCCTTGTTGGATAGGGTAAACCGACAAATGAATGGCCACTTAAAGCAGACGATAAACCCAGTGATTGGTCACAACTTGTCATTTAAAAAGCATTGAGGTTTCCATCCATTGGTAGGTGGCTCTTCACTGCTCAATTTACCTTACTATTGATGAAGGAAACGATTCTTAAATTCGATGATTTCTTTTTCTCTGTGCAATATAACTAGACTACGTCCCCCCCCCCCCCCCCCCAATAGCTTTGGGTGGAATGAACGCAATCATATAGGCTACTGGTTGATACATTTCAGTTTCAAAAATTTAATATAGTATAATTCTCTATGTGCACATTTTATCATTATAATCCTGCTTATATTATACAGTCCAACCTATACCAGATATGCTGAAATTAAAATCAAATAAAATGCCATACGAATATACAGCCTGCTTTAGAATCAGGCATAAGATATACACATATAAGAGATTCTATAGTACAGGAAATTAAACTCAACCTAACTCGTTCTTATTATAGACTTCTTACGGTAACCATATTGCGATAAAAGGGAATGGATAAGGGAAAAAACGAAACGTTGTACATGAGATACTATGCAAATTGTACGCTTCACCACCGTGCCTGGCTCGTTACGCACCTGCACGGGGACGTACGAACGTTCCCTGACTTATGTGCGAAAGCGTACGCGGACGTGCGAGCACGAATAAACACTTTATCGCCCGTTCTCGGCGATGCATCACCAACCGCGTTCGGCGGGTATTCTATTTGCGAGACGATTCGAAAAAGTAAAGCGAAGTCAGTCTCGCGCGTGGTAAATGCGGCATGACGCGCACTCGCATGCGTACACACTGCGTAGGTGCACAGGCGTGTGTGCGCGGGTTGCTCGCGATAAGTGCGCCGCGCTGGCGGATGCATAGGATTGTCTTGTGGTATAAATTCAAGTCTCTCGCGCGCGCGCGCGCGCCTCCAGTAGATGCGCATAAATGGTTCGCGTGATTTATCTGTTGGCATCGCCGCGCGATTGAGGCGAGTGTGGAGTGCAAATCCATCCTTCCATGGCCGAGCGACGCAGTGTGCTACGACGGGTGAAGAAAGTGTCTGCGAGAATACCTCGCCTCTCGCATCCTTCACGCCCTCCTGGTAATGCGTGTATATATCGGGTTGGCTAATAAGTAATGGCGATTTTTTAAGTTAAAAATGCGCACAGAAAAAAAACTTTTTTACATAATATTATTTGTTACTTGAAAGAGTAATGTAACTCTATAAGGTTATGTGTTTGGTTTTTTCATTTGATTTCATTTTTGTTAATTTTCGGATTATTAACCAGTTAAGCGCGTTCGACGTGTATACACGTCTTTTTTAACATTGGAAATGTTTAAGGAATCGGTGATCTGAGGTAGGAGTGCACGAAACTTCAAAATGTAACAAATGTTCGGTCGCGACCCCTGGGCGTTTGAATGGTCGTGGGGAGCTGATCTTGGTATCATTTTGTAGATTGCAATTTGTAGTATCCAAATAATTAATATTTCAATAATTAAACATTTCTCCCATATGGGAGAGAACACCTGTACAATTTTTTCCCAAAAATTCTAATTATTGCCATCAGGTGGCGTAGCAAACGTCATGCACGGTCCCTATGAGGCTATTCAGATAGAGATGACGTGGCACTGGCGTGGTGACTCCCGCCACCGCCACGCCACTTCGACACCATGAGAAGCCTACAGGAGTGGCAGGTGCCATACGAAAGTCTGGTATTCCGTCGCACGATAAACGGAATTCGGAAGATTGATTCGTACCTCTTAACCCATTTGCATTAAAGCGCGGAAAAATTCCATGAGCCCGCGGCTGTCTTCTATCACCGAGTGCGGAATAATCCGCGAGCCCGCGACTGTCTTTTGTTACAAGTCGCTGAATATTCTTCAGACGCAATACATTCTGAACGACGAGGCTGACAGAATTGCGGGGTATGGAATGATGAGGTTAAATTTTGTGAATTCGTTGTATAAAAATAAATTGTCATAAAAAGTTATTATTGTAAAGTAGTGGTAACTAAACTGAAAGAAAATTAGATTACTTTTTCTCTACCGAATTCATAAAACAACTTCATCATTCCACACCCTGCAATCCTGTCAGCCATATCTCCCGTGTCGTCTCCCGTATCGGTCATCTACACGAGACTCTGCTAAACTTCCCCTGGAAAATTCCCCAGCGACAGAATCCGAGTCGAGGGGTGTATGTGTTCCCCGTGTTAAAAAGTATCCCTTAATTTCTTATAATCGCTAGATGTAGCGCAAGCATCGATGCTACAACTCCCTCTATAGTTTTTGCACGGTCCCTATAGGCTAACGTGCAGGTGGGACATGCCCGTACCACGCTAGTCCCACACCACCACCACGCACCAGTTCTATATGAATCGGACCTAACGATTCTTCGCAATGCGGAAACGAATATCTCCCGGGTGTGTGTTGTGTCATGTGTGTATTGAAGCAATATTAAAATTTTTAAAAAGACCCGTTGCTAAAACCCATTTCTGCCAATTTGTGTACAAAAAGATACCGACATTGTTTCTCGTCACTAACGCGTACGGTCTGACAATTACTCATTCGGAAGATTTTCTACACCGCATGATTATAAGGCATATTAATGAATTAGAGCCGAAGCATAGAGTTCAACTGCTAGTGCCCATAGTAAGTCACTGGTGGGGCACGAAGAGAGTAGACAATTAATTTGCAAGAATTTGTCGAACGTTTTGTAACGGATGTTAAAGTGTTGGCAAGTGTTCCGGTGTTCGTGGAAGCGTGTAAACGGTTCAGTATTCTAGATAACATGAAACAAATGTTTGCAAATTTGCGCAAGAAATTGTTAACCGCCAAAGCGTCTTCTCGTTCCTCTGCGGGTGAAGATAGCCCAGGCATTTTTGGATTCAAAGTCTTTAATAACAATGATATACCAAGTTGCATTAATTCTCCATTATTTCTCTTTGAGAAAACCAGTCGAGAAATGAAAATGGTTAAGTGGCAATAACTGATCAAACCAACTTATATGCACACAATTATGCTCTTGCAAATTCGTGGTTTAAAAATTACTTGAAGTGGTATTTCTCTAGATATGACAGTGGAATCGATGGCTTATATGCCATTAGAATTTCCACGAGTCGACCCCGGTCAAGATTTTGCAATGGCGATGTCACAAAAATATAAACTATTTAAGGTGTCCAAGGATTCATCTTCTTCAGATGATGAACAACCTTTGTCATCGCAATATGTTCGCGGTATTTTGATTCGTACAGATGATTGGTGATGATGTATGTAGTGTTAAATTTTCAATTTTATTTATATTTCAAAATATTCGTATTTCTCATGCAAAAAGGTCCGTATTTATTATGTCATTACTTTTCAGGGTTTTCATTCTGTTTCAAAGTATTAGTACGAGGGTATCTGCAAAGTCAGGTTTCATTTATTTTAGAAATATAAAAATTCCTTTTTCTTATATCATACTGTATGTTCATGTTTCTATTCATATAATAATGTAATATGTGTTTCTTATATGTATTTTTTCGTGTCAATACACTTATGACCTACTTTGTTGTTTTTAGTCAATTATACAGTTCCTTCGTTTTCTCATGTACCGTGCCACACGGTGGACTTCGTTGTAACTGAGAAAGAAGATTATAGTCCAGGGGAGAAAATATGAAAACAATAACTATGTTCATTTCCAATGTATCTGAACTTTGCTTGGTGGCGAATTCTGTAAATTGTTCTGCACACACTTTGAAATTAAAAAAAAACCATTACTTATGAGCCAACCCAATATTTGACGATCGAGTTAGGATCCACGTAATTTTTTACGTAGTATTGATATTGAACCAACGTACCTATTCTAATTGGAATTAGTAAGGGGAAACTAAACGTTCATTTGCTAGTACATTTTAAAATGACATTCTAAGAAGACGTTAGTGATAGAATTTAATAATTACAAAAATGAAACAGAATAATTTGATACATTTATTCTATCAATTAACGCGATACATTCCTACTATGCACTTAACATATCGTCGTTCTAATATTATAACAGTCGCAAAACTATGTCGCTATAATTTAACCGTGGAGTCACCGCTGTAATATCACATATCGGTTATAAGTTATGTTGCTGCAATGTAACAGTGCGGTCACAGATCCAATATTATGTATCGGTCACGAGTTATATTACTGTCGTGCAACTACGGGGTCACTAATGTTATTATGCTTGTTACTTCTCTATTATAGGGGGGCTACCTGCTGTTCAGCTGCGTGTTCAGTGGGATAATACACTTTGAAAATAAGTTCTACATTTACCCCATTTAATGTAACATTAACGTAATAAAAATTTGCGAATATAGAGTTTTTGACATAATGTCCTTACAAAGGTTATTAAAGTAGTATGGTCATGAATCGATTTCCAAGATTTAAATATGAAATAATTATGTATGCAAGTTAATATCAATAGAAACCTCCTGGTGCAATTTGGGATAGATTGACCGTTTAGTATGTCTGATAAAAATTAATTACCGAGTAGAAAATAACCCAGAGTCTTATGGGCAAGACACATTTCTCTCTCTCTTGGGGTTTGTATGTAAAATCCAAGATTAAAATATAAAAAATATACCAAAAAACGGGGGAAAAGAAACAAAAATTTACACCCATTGATGAAAATTATTGATCGTTTGATACTTTAGTTATAACTAATTTCTGCTTCTCGGTGTTCGGAAATAGCGCGTCGAGTAGATGCGGCAACGTCGCGTCAGTGGAGTGGGTTCAAGCGTGCATTTCAGATCTCGTTTTCCCCACGATACACTCAAACGTTTGAGTGTATCGTGGTTTTCTCTACTGGGCCACGAGCCCATTGATAATATGCGTTGCCACACATAAAAAGACGCTAGTCAAAGAAGGCACATTATTTGAATAATAAGTGAAAAGTAATCAAAATAATCGACTAATTCTTATGGTCATAAATTTTATAATTCACAAAGAGAATTTTCAATTATAAATCATAGTTTTTTGATGACTTTTTTTACGGACACTCAACGATCACTGGAGAGTTACCATACTACTTCAAAGCAAATCTACTGCACA
The DNA here is from genome assembly GCA_963678675.1 of Xiphydria camelus. Lineage (NCBI taxonomy): Eukaryota > Metazoa > Arthropoda > Insecta > Hymenoptera > Xiphydriidae > Xiphydria > Xiphydria camelus. Next base: position 10,565,168 of record OY783191.1, read on the forward strand.
CCCAGACACAGCGTCTTCGTCGCAAGCAAGACGGAACACGCACGAAAAATCAAACCTCAGTTGATTTCGTTCATGCCAAGCAATTGACGGTACGTAACTAATAAGACAAACGACTTAATATCACGCACACTCCTTCTTGCATTACGACTTAAAACTGTACAAGCAAAACGACCAACTAGCATGCGTGTGCGTGGCGGCCCTTGCTGCAGGCAAAACGGACGACAAGACGGTGCGTCTAGACCGGGCTTTAAGGTAGTACCTCCACGAGATCGTTGAATTAAGAAATGGTTGAAATTTGATATATATATATATATATTATTTAATTGATTATCCAAACATCTGTGTAATTTAAATAACTTTGACCACCCCAAACCGGAGATATTTATACTTGAAGTTGGCTTGATTTACACGTAACAAATACGTTATGATGGGCAAAACAGTGCGTCATTAATTCTACCGTCGAAACTAAAATTAAGAAGTTAATAAAAAACGAGGATAAGGTAGAGTAGGATATCACGAATAATGTGAAAAAAATGAGAATGATTCACCATCTAGTTTCCAAGATATAACCATGAGAAGCCTCACAATGTGTTGGTCGTATAGCATATATCTGCAAGGCCTGCAAGCGAACGAGTGCGTGGAGGGGGAACGGGACAGCGAGCCACGATCGTCGCTGACACGCACACAGAAGAGTGCGTCGTCTGTATATACAAGCTATTTCGTGTATTGGGGCAAAGCCCGGACAGTCCCGGCAAAAAGTTTACTGGCAATGGTAGATCACAAACATAATATAGAATATATTTTACGGCAATAAATGATATCCATCATATTATCTATTAGTACCGAATCAATATTGCGTAGTTTTTAATTTTATTTACTACTAATTAAACCAATTATCAATATTTTAAACATGAACATGGTATGTAACTTTTGGTTGAGGTTGTCGCGGAGGAACTCCCTTAGGCTGTGTTCCAATTCATCTTAGTACGTAGGATATACTAGATACTAGACTACGTACTAAGTACTTCGGATTTGACCAGCCTATAGTAGCGTACTACGCGCATGTGCAGTCAGCACACTAGCAGACACGACTCCCAGCGACTCTTGTGTCGACTCGTATCAATTGGTGTCGACTCTCCACCAGGGTAATGGAACGCTCGCTAGGCTAGTAGAGCGGTAAATTCGAATATTTTATACTAATGTAGGACTGGAGGGGTATAGATGCAAAACCCGTCAAGTCACATTTATAGCAATTCACGTTTATAGCAATTTTATGAATATACTTATTAGACTGACTCAAAAAAAAGCTTTTTTAATTAATTCTCTTGGCGGGCTTGGTTAGTATTTAATGTAACTTTGAATATATCGCCGGGTGTACATTTTCACTCAATATTTAGGGGTCTCAATCGCTTTTTCTCATTTCCATTTGAATAACACGGTTAAATTGTTGAATCGTTGGTTTAGTGCTAATTCCTTCTACGGTAAAAAAATTTCCCCGTGAAAAATTAGAAAAATTAAGTTAGGTGTATTTGACGTGAAGAAATATTATTTTTAATTATTAAATAGAATTAAATGATAATTAAAAATAATATTCTTTACGTCAAATACACCTAAAACTCAATTTTTCTAATTTTTCACGGGGAAATTTTTTTACCGTAGAAGGAATTAGCACTAAACCAACGATTCAACCAACTAAACCAAAAAGTATAGAGGGAGTTGTAGCGTCGATGCTTGTTGATATTAATTACTTTTCCAAATAATTAATATTTCAATAATAAAAAATTTCTCCCATATGAACACTTGTACAATTTTCTTCCAAACATTGTAATTATTGCCATCAGGTGGCGTAGCAATCGTCATGCACGGTCCCTATACCCGGTGAAAAACTCTAGTCTTTATACCTCTATGGTGAATAGAGCGTCTGCTCGAGGCGAGCAGACGAAAAAGTCTTGAGAAAGTTACTTCGTCGCGACTTTCCCCCCACCACCTTTTACGGATGCGTGCTACGTACTAAGGGGCGGAGTCAGTACCGACCAAGTATATACTAAATGCAACTTTTGTCGGATTGGAACACAGCCTTAAAGAGCGAAAACGCTTCCTCCATTTATGCCGCATACACTCGTACAATATAATACTAGAGAAGCAAGTATGCATGATAGAGAACGATGCAACAGCACGCGCGGGGGCTCTTCTCCGTTCGAGCAACGTTGCTCAACGCTGAAGTAAAATGTGCAATAAATGGGCTCCTAGAATTGCGTCGGTAATCTGGAAAATATATATAATTATAATATATTGACTTCCTACGAAATAGAACTTGCGTTAAAGTAACTTTAGATTTTCAATTTTATATAACTTTTGTTCGATAGGGTAAATAATGTTGAACTAATGAAAATGATACACAATTAATTTAATTATTTACTCGTGCATTTAAATATGTAGCTAATTCTGTTTGAAATACAGTGGTCCCTCTATTACTCGCGCCCTCCATAACTCGCGCGAGAGGGGAAGCGATTGCCCGAACTCCTCCCGTGACGCCATGACTGCTGCCATAGCATGAAGTGCGTACAGAGGTGCGCATGAAAATATAGAGAGGAGAAGTCGGTATGTATGGAGATACGTGCTACCTAACTTCAAGCTTCACCACTAGTTGCGCACGATCGTTCGCCGTATCCCCTCCAAGCAGCTGCACGGTCCCAATTTCACCAGAGCGGCGCGCAACTTATCGTGTGTTCTCTGTCTAAAAACCACGCTGTCTCTTTCTTTTGCCATACCTCCATTGAGGTGAGAGGGGGCTGAAGCGAAGCTTCTGTAATGGCCATCACACACAAAATTCCGTAAGGCCGTAAGACATAAGCGTAAGCGAATAGACCAATCAGGATCAAGTATTCCGTTGTCCGTAACCCCACCACAACGGAATACTTGATCCTGATTCGTCTATTCGTTTACGCTTACGTCTTACGACCTTACGAAATTTTGTGTGTGATGGCCTTAACTCATAATTCTGGGAATTTACAGCCCCGAAACGCGTGAGTTATAGAGGGACCACTGTACGCCGGAATATATACCTACCTATATTGAAATTGAAAAATAGGAACTAATAAGAGGAATATATATTTTTCGCAGTTCTCACATTTTTTCTTAAACATATTATTTATTATTATTGAATGCTGACAATGCTGTGCACAAAACCAGAGATATTTATAACGAAGTCCAATGGTATTCTCGAATTTTCATTTAAATTTACCGCACGACCCATACCCTTTCCGATTTCGATCAGGTAAGATATCCCCACCCCCTTGACAAGGGTAGTGCAGTTCTACACCGATGTGAACCATTATCGGCTTGTCACTCGTCAACTGACACTCGAAAGCGAAGTACCTGGGTTCATAAGTGCCAATCCAAAAGTCCTGCATTGATGCGGTTCGTTACTCATACCTACACACTGCACACATTTTTCTCGAATTTTGCAGTGTCGTTTCTGTGATTTGTGATATTGTTACGACGAAGATGGAAGTAGGTGCACAAATCCAACACAACATTGGCAACGAGGTAAGTAAATAGATCATTCAATGCGAGGTCAAAATCACATTTACATTTTATATATGTATATCCCGTAGTATGATTTGTAAATATTAGATATACAACTGTGCTTCCGCCGTTTTCCTAACGTAATAGATAGCAAAAAACGGCGGAAGCAAAATTGTACACTTATTACTAAAAGTGATTTGTTTCTTATGTTATTGGTTCCGTTAAATTTTCAATTTAATGCATATAAAATATAATCAGAAAATATCAAATATAAAATTGATTTAATCAAATCTTTATTCTTCCACTCGTAATCATTAATTTATCGTAATTTACTTGGACTAACTATTTGCAACAATGTGTGAATTAGTGAACATTTGAATAATAATATAACGTTATGGTTATATTTCATTATAAATACTGCGATAATAAGAAACTATTCACATAAAAATATGTAAATAATCGTATTTGACTCTGTAGGTCGAAGAATGTTTTGACATTGCTCCAGATCTAATCGGCATAAACGACTTGGAATGTACATTAGCCCCGGTTGATCTCGAGTTTCTTACGGATAATTTAGTAGAAGTGCTCGAAGAGTATCGAAACATTCGTTACAAAACGGAATATCAAAGCGAAATGTATGAAAGCTCGATGCAGAATGGAAAAACCCCGCATCAGGAGACTCCCGGAAATAAACATCTATCAGGTCTTTCGATATCCTCAATATCATCAGCAACTATGGATACTTATTCGTATGGCAGTGCGAACATTTTACCACATACAACTACGCCGCAGTCTACAGAGCACTCGTGGAATGACGTACAAGCGGATACAAACTCTTATCTGCCGAACTGGTACCATACCCACGCAACGGTGCACACGCAGTCTCTAGATGCGCAGTGCAACACTGTAACGGAGCCGCAATGGTACACCTCAAACCCTGCGACAGCGACTCCACACTTGTCCGAAGGCGGCAATTCAAACTCCGCTGCGTATATGGCGTCAACTGAAGCAACTTACATGCCCAGTTACACGCAAATACATTCACAGGATACTGCAAATTCGCTAGAATTACTGTCCGAGGAATTACAGAAAGGAAATGCCTCGATCAACGTGAGTAACGATCGCGACGGAGAATTCGCAACCGTGCCGGAAGTCAAATTTGTAACATTCGAAGATTCGAATCCATTTAATTTAGACACATGCTTCAATCGTTGCTTCACGACATGCGAGGAATTTTATAAAATGAAAGAAGGAAATCATGTAGGAAATTATGGAACGTATTTGGGGGAAGCTTCGACTGTGGGAAGGGACGAGGAGGCTGAACGCGGGGTCTTCGCAATTCCTAAACTCTATGGGTGTCTGTTTTGTCCGCGAAATTTTTATAGTAGAACGGCCAGTCACAGGCATCAAGTTTGCCACGCGAAGCAACAGCTGCGCTGTCCATGTTGTAAAGCAAGATCACGAAACATGAGCGTGTTGAGGAGACATATCAATTACTTTCATTATCGACTTTATCGATCGTACTAGATTGCTTATAACAAGTAGTACAAATTGAAACTTTTCTTTGAGATCACGAATCAGACCAAGCGATCCTTGAAGATTGTTTAACGCTGAAAAAATATCGCTTATGGAATTAGGCTATCATGTTAAATTTGTTAGATAATTTGAATTGAATATATCAAAAGTAGTATTTCTTACATCATCGAACTTGAAATATCTCAAATATTACACGTCGTATATAGTCTAATTTTATAAACTTTATCGTATATGACGCAAAAAAAGATACAAGAATCGTTTAGTTAGTTCGTAATTTTCGATTTTGCAACGATTAACTACTGTTCAATCCTCTTTTCGTCATCCTCCGTATCCTCAACAAAGTATTATTGGATCGTCTAAATAACTGTTTTATAAGTGGCTTTTATTTTCTCAAGTCTTAGCTCAAGTTTGGCATCTCAAATTGGTGTTTGCAATAATTTATCCCTTAAGAGCCAGTGCTACAACTCAAGCTTAATTCGTAAACGAAGTTTAAACGATCCATTTAACCAATGAGCACTTGAGAATGAAGGTTTAAACTCCGTTTAAAAGTTAAACTTAAGTTGCGGAACTGGCCTTAAGTGTTTCGTACCTTGCCTAGCAATCTGAAAAAGGATTGAATATGACGAAGTAGGTACTTTACGATTCACGTTATCCTCAGTATAAGTATTATATCGAACCGTACTGTTCCTATATATATTTTTTTAATTGTATAACCTTTTAATGTCTTGCGATATTATATCAATCTCTTTAAATCAGGCAATATATACTGCCTTTTATGAAAACGTGTATAAATGATTACTGTCGTACATTTGACGCATTATTTAGAATCTGCGCAAAAGTATATGAAATGATTTAAGGAATTATATTTTTATATCAGTTTCCCCCCAATATATATAGCTTTCTACTTGAAGCTAATAGAAAATTAACTTTCTGTCGAATAATGATGTATACTCTGCATTATTATTTGCCAGGTATCTTCAAATGTATAACTCTGTAAATCGAATTGTTACTACAGTTGCCATAAGATATGTATCTTTTTAATTGAGAATTGAAATAAATTTATTTTCTATACGTATAAATTTACCATTACAGTAGGACCTCGATTATCCAAATTAATTGAGACCAGGTCTAGTTCGGATTAGCGAAAGTTCAGATAATGGAACAATCATGATGGGTGAAGCGATGCTCCATAATAAAACAATATTAGAAACATAACGCAATCCATATAAGGTTTCTTTATCATGAAATTCATAATTTTTTGTTGGCATATAAAAATAATAAAAGAATAACGATAATAAAAGAATTATCGATATACATTTATGACTGCGCGTCGTGGAGATCAAATAAAGACTAAAAATGTACAAGCGAACTAAAATCCTGACAGGCGATATGAGCTTGGATATGTTTAAGGAGGTACACTATGTTTTCAAAAATGTAAGGAAATACTTGACATTTATGCGAGGAATTCTTTGATACTATAAATATAATATACTAAATTTTAAGAATTTTTATCTACGCCAATTTTCAGAAAATTCAGTGCAACCTTTGTATATTTAACATGGGCTATTATGGCGTGCACAAAAAATGTTAAACTTCGTTTTGTCGCTAAAACGAAATAGGAAATGTAGAGAAAAATTTTAAAAACTATTCAAACGCTCGATTATAGTTTTGAAATATCCTATGCAAAGTATCGGATTGTTTTACTACACCGTTTATTATCAATAACGAATTGAAGTAGTGATCGTTTTTCACAGTGAGAGGTTAATTAAGGGAAGAAACGTGGCAATGTTCATATATGTGTTCGCGCAGATAATAATTCTCCATAGGAGCGCGCTTGCTATAGTGACCTTTGATTAACTATACTGGATCACCTGATGGCAGCCATGACACTTTAACGGTGTCAGCCATTGGAAATTGAACCATGTTACCACGTTTATTCGAAAATACCCGATAATTATTCATTTAAAAATACGACTTTTTAGCATTATCTACAGCCTTTAATTATTTCATAGTTTTAAAACTATGTGAGAATATATAAAAGATTCAGAAATTTGCACCAATTGGCTTGTGTTTTTGAAATCTAAAAATTGGTTCATGAGGTTGGCAATTGTCAATTATCCCTGTGTTAAAGCACGGGGTTCGTCTCGCGTCCTTCACCTCCCAAATATTCTAGTAAGCTTCCTTAAATACCGGCTTGAATTGCAACATTGTAACACACAACAATGTATACCTTCCAAAATTTTGAACTATCGCGACATTTAAATAATAAAGAATCTGGATGAAATAAATCGTGGTACAAATAACAGAACATTCGAATAAAGCAAAAGTTGTAGTTCCAATAACGGAGGATTCGATTAACAGACGTTTAGATAATCGAGGTCCTACTGTATTATACATAAAAATGTTTCCTATTCTGAGAGAGTACACTTTTAACTCTTTCGAAAATTCAATTATCATATTTGAAAGAGCATCAACAACTTATACAGAGTTAGTTTTCCAAGGTTCGGAGCTGAGACGTAAACAGCACGAAATAGCAAACCTCCCTCCCTAATATCCCCCTACGTTTGACGCCCCGCTCTTCGGAAGCGAAGCAATGATTCATGGCCAGTATTAAGGTAGCTACACACGTATCGATAAATCGTAGCGATTTGTAACTGCACAGTTAAGTCGAATTGCCCTGTTGCCTCCACACAGCACAGATAACTGGGTCGATCATCAGATGTCAGCAGGAACTCGCATGCAATATGTCTTGTATGGATGACGACGGACTAGCAGTTTTGGGTTTAATTGGGTTGATAGCTTTATATTTTTCAATTAACCTATTGTAGGCGGCATTTTTTTTATTGCGATCATGATATGTAGTGTCTAGATTTGGTCTGCCATAGACAAGGTTCATTTCTATAACATTCAATAAACTCTTCCAATTTCTCGCGATATCCAGTTTCACCTTCCTCAGACATATTGTTTGCAGTAAAGTATACGTGGAATAACTCACTTGAACTGAGCAGTCGATTGTCGATGACGTTTGACGCGGCACACACGGTACGATACAACTGTGCAAATGCAATCGACACTAACTCATCGAATAGAATTTATAACTTGCGCCGATTAACTGTACAAACCAAAATATCTGCAACGATTTATCGTCTATGTACGTTCGATAAATCTGCGCAGTTCGATTTGCACAGATAAATCGCTACGATTTATCGATACGTGTGTAGCTGCCTTTACTCTTGACCCAACTTACACTAATCGATTATGACCCGACCAATACTTAGGTATGAAGAGCGGTGTCTCCAATGCAGGAAAAAGCAGAAAGGTGACTCGCTGTTGGTCGTAGTAGACACGTTTGGGCTTCCAACCTCAGAAAATCATCCGGTATAAGACATTGTTATTAGATTTCAAGGTCTCGTTTTCCTCAGATTCCACCTTTCACACTAAATTCATCCCGCTCTTAGAATAGATTATAAATATAACAATTTTAAACTGGTTAAAAGATAATACATATTGTAAGTCTTTGTAAAGCGCGCGTGCGATTTATAATTTCTTATACAAATTGATCAGTAATATTTCACGTAAGATTTTGATCATCTTAAGTTTCTTCCTATATAAAGCATCATAAGCAAACCTTCAACCCCTAATAATAGGTAAAACAAATAAATTATTGAGATACCTACCTATAAATTTACCTACCCAATATTCAGGCAATGACTATTCCTTCTATCCTATACATATAAGTCCGATTTCTTTGGCTTACTACATAAATAACCTGCGTCATCCGTAGAAACGAGCAAAGTTCAGTAAATAGTGAATCATTAGTGAATAGTTATGTCGAAGCATATAAGCTTATTCGTGAAATAGGCGTGGATTTACTCACGCTAAAGAACATTACGTTTATAAATTCGTTAATTCTCATATATTAAGAGAAACTTGACTCTTTAATAACAGGAAAAATTTCACCGATGTGTACGATGTAGGTATACACTTTTTTCATTTACTTATTGTAACAATTGATTTTGAAAATTTTTTCATGCTGAATTCGATTCCGTTGGCCGAATGGCTTTATCACGTCAGGTTTCCAAGATATTCTCACCGAAAGGTGTCCTAAAATAATCTTTTCGGCACTTTATGTTAGGATATCTCGAAAACCCGACGTGATGGAGTAATTTGTCCAACTGGATCAAATTCAGCACGCCAAAAACCTTTGAAATTACATAAGACGGTCTGTGGGTCAAAATTGATGTGGGCCTATGTTATCTATCTAAAGGATCGAAATAAAGAAACCTTACATAGGAATCGTGCTAGTGTGAGTGAAAACCCCGATTAACGCTGGTAAACGTACAAGGTGGACACGAATATGCGCGCCATGGGAATCGTGCGAGTGTGAGTAATAAAATGTGGTGGATTCATAAGAGTCTTTCTGTTACACATTTCTCTAAATTAGTCCAGTTGGCGTGTGTGCAATAAAGAGGCTCTTATGTATCCACCACATGCTTTCACTCACACTCGCACGATTCCTACGTCCTATATTCTCGTGTGTGTTCATCCTATATAAAAGCCTCTCTGTCCTTCGTGGACTTGTCCTCTTGTAATATGCGACAGAATGCGACAGAATGTATGCGTTAAAATGAATCGACTTTCTCTCTCGCACTTACACATCTTCTATATGGTAAATTTAAAGATCCACCCTGTCTATAGGATTTCCTCATTTTTATCCTATATGTACCTATATGATATTAACCACAACCCGAATAACAAACATAACGAGAAAAAAATAGGAGGCTATTTCTTAGCTTAGATTGCAGGTGATTTAGATACGAATTAGTTAAAATCATATGAAACTAAATTTTTTCTGTAAGAATATAAAAAATGACAATAAATAAATAATAAATAATGTCGCATGAGCTCGAGAAATTGGATCCAGGTCCGATGCCATTCGACGTTGTCCGGCAAACTGACAAAAAATAATATAGTTCAATAAATTTAAGGTCGATTTATACATACATCCGATCTCCGACTAAGTCCGACGCCGTTCGACGAACTGACGGAAAAAATGGTTCATAATATTTATATGGATTGCCTGAACGTGATCGGATTGAACGAAAACGGAGAAATGTAAATATTTTAATGTAAATCTATTGAACCATTTTTTCCGTCATATCGTCGGACCTGAGCTGGATCGGATATGTGTAAATCGACCTTAAGGTTACACCCCGTATGAACTGTCCAGAACTGTCTGAGCGGAATATCCTGTATATGTATGGACATCTATGTATATGAATATAACTGTGTTATCAGGATTCGGCCATTTAATAGGTTCAATTGGCGCGAAACGCAAACATGATATAAATGAATCGTTTATTGTTAAAAGACGCCAAGTAACATTTTCGGGCATTTTCGTGTTTTTTTCGGAAATGCGCATTTAGCATATAGACGCATCATTTAGTGCAGAAAGAATGCAAGTACGCATATCCTGCATGTGTTATTTCGGTGTGTCACTCAAGCCGTTTACTTTCATTTTGGAAAATTAAACGTTTTTTGCAATTCCAGAAAAGTTTCCCAGAATTCACTTAGCTTGTTTTAACAATATACGATTCAAATGTACTTTCAGTTAAGATGCTATGCTGTTATAGCGAACCATAGATTCTATCCATGTACGAGCAAATATCGGTTATTGTTTATATACAAAATATATGAAACTAAAGTAAGGAATTTTAAGCAAATAAACAAAATTTTACTATTAGGTTGATGCAAAAGAAATGCAGGTTTTTCCACTTTTTCATATTTAACGCAAGTTTATACCAATAAATCATTATTTTACTTTAATGTGTTATATATCGTTTTAAAGCTTATTTTATGCTCTTTCTAGATATTTATATAAAATTTACCGTAATTCTTTTTTCTTATCAATTATTCGACTTTTGTTTGCAGATGTCGAAGCGCGATTTTCGCAGTATTTTTTTTTATGAATTTAAACTGGGGCGTAGTGCAGCTCAAACTGCCAGAAATATCAATAAAGTATGGGGCGCAGGAAGCGTAAACGAGTGCACGGTGCAGCGCTGGTATCAAAAGTTTCGTTCTGGCAAGACCAGCCTTGAAGATGAGCCCCACGGTAGCCGCCCACCGGTGATCGATAATGATCAGTTGAAGGTGTTAATCGAAGCCGATCCGCTTAAAACAACTCGAGAAGTTGCTGAAGAGCTTCACGTTGACCAATCAACTGTTGTTCGACATTTGAAACAAATTGGAAAGTCAAAGAAGCTCGACAAGTGGGTGCCGCACGAACTTAATGAGAAACAAAATGCACAATCAACGCTCCAGAAGCTGAACGAGCTGGGCTATGAGACTTTGCCTCACCCTCCATATTTTCCGGACCTTTCGCCAACAGACTACCATTTTTTTTAAGCATCTCGACAACTTCCTGCGCGGGAGATGCTTTAGAAACCATGATGATGCTAAAAATGCCTTCGACGCCTTTATCGCTTCTAGAGAGAAGCCCGGATTTTTACGCGACCGGTATAAATAAACTCGTTTCTCGTTGGCAAAGCTGTATTAATTGTAATGGTGCTTATTTTGATTAATAAAGTTTTCGTTCAGTTAAGTTATGATATTTTAAAGTTATAGATTAAAATCCTGCATTTCTTTTGCATCGACCTAATATTTGGGAATAGCGCATTCATTAAGTTTATGATCTAAAAATGTATCATTTTCTAATTCTGCCTAGTATTTTAGTAGTGCTGTGTTTCTCGTGAGATGCTAATATATAAATGGAAGCAATATGTTATATATTACATGCAAATCTTCTGGCGCTACGTTGTGACTAATCGAAATTGAAATAATAATTTTTCTCTAAATTTTGTTCAATTTTGGGCAATAAACTCCTTATCAATCAATCAATTAATCTCTCTCCATTTATGTAATTCATAGGAGTACCTCTATGTATGTATATCGTCACAAGTTGATACGAAATCAAATTATAAGATCTTAACACTGTCGTCAGCGCGCACGCACGTCCCTGTCTCATTGATTTTAATGGAGAAATACAACCCGAATATCTCTATTTCTAAACGTCAGAATGACTTCATTCATAAGGAAAAGTTATCCGTTTTTTTATAATCTAAGATCTGACAAAATTTTTAAACAATTGCTCGAAAAGTGCTATAGCGGTCCAACTACCTTAAGCATTTCTGAAACGGCCCGTGGTTTTAATTTTTCCAAAAATATACTTGCGCAAGTAGAAAAAATTATAATTGTTCGAGCGAACGGAAACGCGGCGCCGAGCCGCTCAGTGCGAGTAGCTCTCCAACAAATGCTCGAGATACAGTCGCACTTACATTCGTCTCCCGTTCAGGGCCCCCTTTCTCTAACTCACTCGCAAAGTTGCGTATACGCATCTTAGCCAATAGATCAATCAGGATCAAGTATTCCGTTGTGGTGGGAGCCCTGATTAGTCTACTCGCTAAGAAACGTATACGTTTCTCTTGCGAGTGAGTTAGAGAAAGGGGGCCCAGTGCAAAAGTATCTGAAAGTAGCCGGTAAGTGCTCCTTCCATTAGCGGCATTTTTTTACTCTTCTAGAATTGATAAGATATCGTCGATACCGATATTCATCACTTATGAATTACGTTTATTGCACTTGCACTTTTACAACTACTTTTATTTACAAATTCTTTGTTTATGTTACGTGGTTATGTTGACATTTATTTTAAAAAAGAGAAATATCAAATTATTTTTAAAAATTTAATGAGAACCTTCGAGAGCAGTCACTGTCATGTCCGGTTTCTATATTATGACCAAAGTGGACCGACACCGCTTGAAGAGTCGGTGGCTCGATTGGTAGAATGCGAAAGCATTCCCAGTTTTGAAGCATCTCGTATTCTAAAGATCGCAGGTTCAAATCCCGGTAGGGTGTGAAAAAAAAGCGACACTACTAGGCGGGTGGCAGGTGACGGCACTGCACGGGCACACAGTGAAAAACCTCGGTAAAGTCACTGCGTGCATTCCCCTTTTGCAAAATCCTACTTTATCTACTTTGTACACTGCGTGATGCCACAGTGGTACCCCAGTGGGCACGAACCAAGACATCACTGTGTTGTTTCTCAAAGTCACCGCGTGGTCTCACAGTGCCTCCACTGTGAAGTCACCTGGCTATCGAGGTACGCGTGCAGCGCCACTCGGTCTTGAGGCGTGGTGTGGCTAATCAGCTGTTTTACTCGTGAGCAGTTGCCTCAAGAAATTTTTACAATTTATATAAAATAAAGGACACGTCCTAGAGAGTTACTTCCCGCATCAATTTTGTAGAGAATTTCGCGCTCTACAAGAAGGTAATTTTTTGAAGGGTATAAATTGAACGGTGCTACGCCAAAGTCGGTAAGAGCAAAATTTCGCAACGTTTTTGTTAAATAAACAACTCCGCGGTCACCTATTCTATGTTACCTCATCGGAATATTGTTCGCGAGATTTTTCCCTTTCGATTGGTTCATAAATCATCGACAGGGGATTAAAGTCCAGATGCACATGTAAATTGGATCTAGAATGACTGGACTATGACTAGGGAAGTTTTTTTTCATCCACTGCTAATCTTGGACCGGATGTCCGAAGAAATCCTCGAATTCCACGTACCTATTTACCAAATCGTCTCGTGGCTGTCGTAATAAAACCATGATAAAATTTCCAACGGAAGACTTGAATAGAGATTTTACATTAATACACTTTTCTTCACGTCGGAAAAAGTGAACGAAATTTTCTGTTATAATTTTCTTGTTACGGATTTAATTGAATGTGTCATAATATTCATTGATTATTAATGTTTCAAAATAATTATCCTTCTACTACATATTTTTTATTACGTGTTTGAAGAGAATTATAAATACACACTTTTAAACATAAATTCACTTTAATGCTTTATATTGTAACAAGTTAATTGCGTAATTTATCTTTACATAAAATCAATCCTTATAAATGAGCAAACGATTATATACAATTTATATACAAAAAACGATAGTGGATACTATACATTTTTATAATTTGGTATGATTATTGATTTTGATTCAAATTTGATTACAAGTTATAAGAATTGGGATATCTCATGTGACAAAAAAAGAAGTTACAATACCAAGTGGAGTAAAATAGAAATTCGTCTTCACATATACCCAAAGATTTCTATTGTACTTTCTTAATTTACTTTAATGTTTCTCATTTTCCGCGTGTTCGCAACCCATTTTAGATAATAATGCAATGCACGATGATAAAATAGTGTTAATCACAAAGTTTCGTACATAATTAATCCTTTCTACACACTTCGAGATCGCGAACGACCTCTTGAGTTGTCCTCTATCTTTACAAACTTATATATAATATAGACTTATGTATATAAAGTATGAACTGGAAAATTATTAATTTCTTTTAAAATTGAATATAATTTACTGGAAGTTTTCTTACACGTTTAATTTATAGCTGCATTAAATTAGATATATATAATATATATTTATTATATATATATATATTATATATATATAATATATATATATTATATATATATTATATATATAATATTTATATATATAATATGTATATAATATATTATTTAAATATAGATTATATATATTTATCAAATTTAAATTAATGATTGTTAAATTCAACTTGAATAAATGCTTAACCGAACAAAATTACATTGCATTGAATGCATAGTTGTGCCGCTTAAAGACTCAGTAAGTTATATTCAATTTCAAACAGATATTTCTAATAATACAGGTATGATTGTTCTATCGTATAACGATTATGCGAAATGTTAATGAACTTTTCTTAGTCTTTGCAAGATTTCATCACACTTCTTCACTAATTTTTTCATTTCACGTTCTGTCGCCTCTGGACCACAAATTGAAACGTGCCTTTTTTGTAAAAACTTATTGGCAAAATTCTTATTACATTTCGGACACCGCCTCCTGTTCTTCAAGTGTCGAATCATGTGTCGTCTAAAGAGTATCTTGTGGAAAAAGATCTTAGGGCACTCGTCGCATTCAAAGACGCGCGGTACTGCAAACCGAAACTCTGTCGTTTCGTTTTGAGAATTATTAATTTCACTGGAAGTATAAATCCTCGTACGGTCCTTACGGACTAGTCCCAGATGATCGGGTAACGGTCTTTTGTAGTCTCGGGGGTGGCTGCAGTCGGCGTCCTGCCCCTCGCCTATCCCTTTCAACCCATTGCTGTCCTCTCGTCCGCTCGCTTGGCCGCGTCTATTATTGGAAGCGAGTCGCTGCAACTTCCTGAAGTAAAAGCGAAACGCCATCTGGTCCTTCCATTCGGAGTACGGAGCTCGTGATTTTCTGCGGGTGGACGATAAAGGCCTTGGTTTCTGGAAGAATTTGAAGACAGATTTTATACCGGAATACGCTTTTCAGCGTACAGGGTGAATAATTGGATCTGCAACATAGGAAATATAACGCCTACGACTTGTAAAACTAACAGACGATGAACGTCATCATTGATTGGTCGTACTAGGTAGAGGAAGTTAAGCAGGATCAGCAACTGTAACGATGAAACTCTTAAACTGAGGTAGGTACGTCTGATTCTTACCAGATTCCACTCTAGTTCTAGTTAAAATTAGGAGTACCTACTTTAGTTTAAGAATTTCATCGTTACAGTTGCCGATCCTGATTAACCTGTCCTACCGACCACGACCAATTAACAATGACGTTCATCGTCTATAGTTCCACAAATTGTGTACACCATGTTTGCTATGTTTGCTGTATACGTTTCTCTAATATTATATCTCAAGCCAATGGTGGTTCCACCATACAAACATTTTTACACGGGTGTAGTTTCGTGAAAATTCTTATTTATATTACATCGTTGAAAATAAGTTGCCAGAAGGAAATGTCTCGATTCAATAGAATGATTTGAAAACATACCTTTCCACGAGAATTAGTTTTCCTCGACTTCGCTGGCGTGGTAATCATCATTTCCGGGTTTTCTTACGAATGAAACGTGATGAATGCTGAGTTTTTACGCTTTCAAAACAGAATTCGTGCTTATTGCCACAGCGACGTTGGACGTTTGACTGCTTCCAGTATTCTGCCAAAGAGTATTTACAATCTCGGTTGACCCCTTCTACTTATAAAGGTTCCCCATCCTCTTTCCAGCTACCTGATTAAGTATGAGGAGAGGGGGCATTACTTCGCAGGTAAGAAGGGGTCGATATTTCTATACATATCGACAAAGTTACCAAAGGATCAAACTGTTTATAATCCCTACTTCTCTTCGAATATATGCATATAATAATTGCACATAGTGTAAAGAACAAAGGAACTCGGAATGGAAAAATATAATATAATAGTTCGCATATAATATAATAGTTCGTGTGTTAGGTTTTCTTGGAATTTCCTTGCAGGGTATTAAAATATGCCTTGTTTAAAATACGCGAAGCTTTGAAAATTAAATAAAATGTTTCTACAATAGTTCATGGAACTTGTCTCATTGATAAAATTTCATTATCATATATAAATTCATTTTCTATTTTCAAATGAATGGGGTAAGATCGCATATAGTGGAAAACACGTAAAAAACTTGATTCTCGGTAGACAAATGCTCGAATCTCGATGTGCATATAAGAATCTATCACTATAGTGTCTTCAACTTTTAGATAATTCGTTTTCTCAGTGCAGCATTCAGCTAAAAATATTCTGTAAAATTGAATACATACTAATATTAGCTAGATTTAAAATACAGAAAATTTAGGACGACCACCACTACTTTATTATACACGGTTCATATTTTAGAAAAATCATCACAGGAAAGTAAAACTTATGATAAAGTGCCTTTTTATTTTTGACTTCACACCCTTCATCCATTCCTTTAGTGATGCTACGCAAATTAAAGATGGCATGCTCTACCGATGTACAAATACATTTTCCGAATTAGGACTAGGCAAAATGTTCTACTCCATTATAAAGGATTCGCCCTACCTTGCAGCGAAAAAGTGGCACTTTTATACAGTAGCAAATACGATAAGAATATAGAAATCCCCTCGACAAAACCACTTAGGGCCGATTCCATCAACTCTGATTAAATGCTTGATTACCAAATCACGATTATATTTAATCGGCGTTCTAATCATGATTAACTGCACAATTTGTTCCATTTTAACCCCCGATTATCTAATCATATACCCTCTTCGCAATAAGTTTTGGTTTTGTTGTAACGGTGATTCTGATTGGTTCATCAACGTAACTTGTAATGGAGTAGGAGGAAAATCTGACGTGATCAACTGACGCGCTGCAAGCCGAGCTCAATGAACTGCCGAAATCTCCAACAGAATTTAAAAAGGAACCAGTTGCATAATACCGGAGAGCAAGCAGGAGTTGTACTCTGGGTGCAATAACGTAGTTTCTGAACTGTGCACTCCCTTTATTTAGTAAAGATATAGAAAATTCTACGCGATTTTTAACGTAATATGATAATATGGCGATATTTTAAAATAGATTATATATATTATTTTTAAGAAGTAATTTATCTTTCTGTAGCGTGTTACAAATTATGTACAATTTCCAGAAGCAAAGCTTCAACACTGTCTTTCGATAACCGAAAACGCGTAATGAAATCCAAATCATCCAAAGTTTGGAAATAATTAATTCGTTCCTTAATTAAATGTGGCCTTCTATCAATTTCGATACTATTTTCATCACTAGATGATGATAAAATATCGTCGTAAAATAAATTCATGTCCGATATATAGTATTGCACAGTAGTGAAACTTCGACTTTGAGGTCATGTTGATCCACGTTAATCACTGGTTAGGTTCCCAATCGGCCAAAAATGGCCGATTAAGTTCAACGGTGATTATCTCACTTTAATCATGGTTTAAAAATTGGTGGAACGCAAGAGCTTGATTAAATTAAGCTAATCGGGAATTAACAATTTAATCAGAGTTGGTGGTTTCGGCCCTTAGTGAACAACAATATGAATGCTTTTCATCAAGTGCGTTTTATAACAATTAGTCATATGTATAGAATTGCAATAAACAGTAAGTATAACATTTAGGGCCGGTTTATTCACCTCCAGACACGTTGACTGCCACGTTTGTCCCATGGGACCAATAAGTAATGTACTTTAACCCGACAGCGGTGGTGGCTGGCAGTCAACGTGTTACATTTACCCAGCAGATACCTTGAATACAATTATTGTTACCGTGTTATGCAATAACGGATTAAGCGTTATGGCTTAGCATGTCGCTTAATCCACTTTTGCATAACGCAGTCCAATTATGCTAACAATTGCTTCAACAGAAATTATTTTTGAAGTAAATTTACCAGGAGGTGAATAAACCGGTCCTTAAGGATATTCTATCGGTATTATATATATAAGTGAGGGGGTGCGCGGGTAGAGAGGGGCAGGGATTTCGTAAGTGTTCCAATCCCTGAACAAAAAAAATGAAATTTTGAAGTATCTCGTTGAGGTTATATTTGGTCACTTCTGTGATGTCCTTATTTTTATTATAATATTTTCTTGACATTACTATCGATAAAAATCATTAAAACTTCTTTAAGAACTGATTTTATTTTTAATTAAAAACTATCAATCTGGTCAGAAACAGCGGCAACGTCGCACCATAGAAACATGTGGTGCCGTGACTTGGTAGCATTGGCACACTAGGCCACACTAGTTTGTTTACATCTGCGCTGTACAAGTAAATGGCCAAAACTCTCGAAAAAAAATGCAAAATTATTTCAAGTGATCTTTAAAATATATAAAAATATTAAATAAATATTTTACGCGTATTGAGTAAAGTATTTGGTTGAATACTATGTGAAAGTTTCCTTATAAATACATAGTTTGAGAAACATAACCTCAACTATCCACTGATTACCATGTCAGCGATGCTCTGCTAGACATTGCCATAGGGCTCTTGCATGCCTGAGTGGTGGCGCGGCAGTAGGCAATATTCAGCTCTACAGTGACTGTCGATATCATTAAAGACGTTACATTGCGTTTTTTCGAGAATGATTTTTGCACCTTAACACGATTGTCTCGACTTCGGCATAATGAAGAACAACCTTTCGTTTATAGGATTTGTTACTAATTCTCACAAAATATTAACTTTTGCTATGTACACCTAGGGACACGGCATCTGTCGTTGGTGACTTTTTTTAAACGTTATTTTTAAACGTACTAACCAATGAATAATTAATTCTCATGCGCTCATTAGCTACGGTGGCGTCTACTCTCGTTAATGAAAGCATGAGGATTATTAATTATTGGTTAGTACGTTTAAAAATAACGTTTAAAAAAAGTCACCAGCGACAGATACCGTGTCCTCGGGTGTACCGTGTAGAAAGTGTAACACTTTTAATGCTTACCCTTGCCACTAGAGTGCATCTCAATCGCCGTGCACGAGCCCTATACTTATGACGTTGCTATACATACGACATGCGCGCGCAGAAATTTCAAGAAAAACTGAATTTGTAAAGTTTTGTTAATAATTATTGCCCTGATTGAGATGAAAAAATATACCGATTGTCCGTTACATAAAAATCTATCGATGAGCGGAGTTTCACTCCGTTAGAACAATTTTTCACGGATTTCCCTTCGGTTTTGTGATTTCTCCATAAGAACACGGGTTAAATGGATAGTATAAAAATAACTAACTTTTTTTATGGGGCTGTAAACAGACCTGCAATTTTGCATATGCTTTTTAAATAGATTGAGGAACTCTGTAAAAAATGTTCATCAATTTCGTATATTTTTAACTACACCCGGGCTCACGGAATCTGTCGCTGGTGACTTTTTTTAAATGTTATTTTTAAACGTACTAACCAATGATTAATCAATCCTCGTGCTTTCATTAACGAGAGTAGACGTCACCGTAGCTAATGAGGGCATGAGAATTAATTGTTCACTGGTTAGTACGTTTAAAAATAAGGTTTAAAAAAAGTCACCAGCGACAGATTTCGTGAGCACGGGTGTACCTACCTTTAAAACGTAGGGCGAATATCCTTAAAGTAGTATGGTCATGAATCGATTTCCAAGATTTAAATATGAAATAATTATGTATGCAAGCTAATATCAATAGAAATCTCCTGGTGCAATTTGGGGTAAATTGACCGTTTACTATGTCTGATAAAAATTAATTACCGAGTAGAAAATAACCCAGAGTCTTATGGGCAAGACACATATCTTGGGGTGTTTGTATGTAAAATCCAAGATTAAAATATAAAAAATATACCAAAAAACGGGGGAAAAAAAAACAAAAATTTACACCCATTGATGAAAATTATTAACTGTTCGATACTTTAGTTGTAACTAATTTCTGCTTCTCGGTGTTCGGAAATAGCGCGTCGAGAGTAGATGGGGCAACGTCGCGTCAGTGGAGTGGGTTCACAAGCGTGCATTTCAGATCTCGTTTTCCCCACGATACACTCAAACGTTTGAGTTATCGTGGTTTTCTCTACTGGGCCACGAGCCCATTGATAATATGCGTTGCCACACATAAAAAGACGCTAGTCAAAGGAGGCACATTATTTGAATAATAAGTGAAAAATAATCAAAATAATCGACTAATTCTTATGGTCATAAATTTTATAATTCACAACGAAAATTTTCAATTATAAATCATAGTTTTTTGATGACTTTTTTTACGGACACTCAACGATCACTTTGGAGAGTGACCATACTACTTTAAATGTATAATTTATCGTTTCTCATTTTCAAAATGGAAGTTATGAAAATGTTAAGACCAAGCAGGTACAGTGAACGCGCTCGCAGTTCCGTACTTTTCTTGGAAGGCTAATTGCCGGATGGCTCCTAATGAATTACGAATCATCGAAATCACTTTGTTAACCTTCCGGGACTGGCGCACAATTTTTGTGATCTATGATTGGCTGTGGACTGCGACCCCGCATACTAGATTTAGAGCAATTGCAGATTTGTTTGAAATTATAATTATTTATTTATAATGAAACATTAAAAATAAATAAACAACATTTGTTTCGCATGTGGCACCGTTATTTTTAATTTCTAAATTTTGACAGAAAGTTCATAATCATCTCCTGACACTCCAGACAGCAATATTAAATCAAACAAGGTTGCAAACAAGAAAACTTGTCTGCCGCCATTTTTAATTTGCCACAAGACTCATAAAAAAGGTCTACATTACACAATAAAACAAAAACTGTGTTACCTACCTTCAAAAATGTTTAAAACACAAATATTAATACACAGGTCTAAACACTAAAACAAAAATAACCTCCCGCTTCAAACTCTCAGGGAGTACTACTGTCGGACTGGCAAAAGAGTCGTCTTCGGGAAAGCTCGGAGCAACGTTCCCCCACTATGGGGGATCACTGGCGGAGTAATGGGGATGCACACTCGAGAAACTTTGGAGCCACGATCGCTGGTCCCCTCTAACCTGATTGGCTCGAGTTTCAAATAAAGTGCCATGGACGCTGGATTCGACCAATGACACGATAACTCGGAGGACCAACAGTGCTGGCACCCTCTGGATCGACCTGATGAATGCGGATCCCCATACATGATCACCGCTATGCGCATGCGACAATGATAGAGTGGGAGACGCCACATGGTGGGGGAGCGTAGCTCCGAGCTTTTCCGAAGACGACTCTTTTGCCAGTCCGACTATACTGGGTGCTTTCCATTTATGACGCAAGTCGACACACTTCTATTAGAACCACCAACTGATTGGCAGGCGCCAGCAGAAAGAACCAATGGTTTAATTTTGTGTCGACTTGTGTCGACTCGTGTCAGTTAAATGGAAAGCACCCACTAATATGATGACGCTCGAAGAATATTCAAACGCCCCGATTCGAGGAGTGGGGGGTTTAGTAGTAAACGACAAATCAAAAGTGCTGCGGACTGAGAGTCCGCGCGCCAGTCCCGGAACGTTAAACACCGCTAGCCGTCGGCAACTTAATCCACTTGTAATGAGAATTTATACTTGCTGTTTCTTGATGTATTTTGACAACTAATAACACAGCATTTGCGTACTCCCGTGTTTAAACAATTAGACACTTGATATTATATGGAGAGTCGTGCCATCAAACTTCAAGACTTCACCACTAGTTGCGAACGATCATTTGCCGTATCCCCTCCAAGCAGTTGCACGGTCCCAATACGTGTGAAGGGTTGTCGCAACCGGCCCGGCGGATCACGAACGCCGTTGGGCGCTTGCACGAGCGTCGAGTGAATTCTGTAACGGGACTCGAATGCCGACGATCGTTGCATTTGAGCTCGACCGCCGAGCGTTCGCTTGGGATCGAGAAAGGTAGCCGAGAAAGTAGGGGTGACCAAGGAGAATTTATATAAAGGTGCCGGTAAACACGCGGGATTCGGCGAGTGCCGAGCAATGCTCGCCGATGTCAACGAGGCTTTAAGCGAATGCTCGGCGAATGCCGCGTGTGTACACGGGTTGCTCGCTGTTTGCCGATGGCCAAATGTATTGTTCGCTTGGTTCCCGTTATCAAACAGGGTGGGTAGACACTCGGTACTCGGCGAACACCGAGCGACTGCTCGGCGAAACCCGAATGTGTACACGGGTTGCTCGCTACTCGCCGATGGCCGAATGTCGTGCTCGTCCAAGTATTCGCCGTTCCCGTAGTTTGTCGGTCTTTCGTGGCACATCAAAGGAAACGAATAGTCGTAAACACACCCCACTCCATTATAATCGCCAATCTAGAGTTAATCCCACCGTCGGTCACAATAACAAGGCAGGCGGTCTGTATCCGCGAATCTAGACTACTAATGAGTTCGCAGTCCCCCACCTTTCCCGCGTCGAACGAATGGTAATGAATCGTTTCTCGCAATACCCATTCAAATACTGATATTGATGATACAGCATTGATTTTTTAAAAAGTTGGAGCATATGTGCACAGAAATTGAACAAGTTGCAGTTTGTTTTGAGAAGAAAAAAAATCTTTTCAGTCGGCCGGGATTTTGGTTGAAGGACTTGATATAACAATTTGCTTCGGTTTCGTTCCTTTCGATCGTATGCAGTGGCAAAATCTCCGAAAGTATTATATTTTTGAAATTTAATGTTATGCACTAGTGACATTCCATCAAAAATACAAACTTTCGAATGATTAGATTTTATTATTTGCTGAAAAGTGTTGTTTCCACATGCATGTACTCTTTGAATTGATCCCTTTTATATTCAGGTATACGGGTCACGGGGACCTTTAAACCGTCAGGCGCGGGCCTCGTAGACCGTCAGATAGTGACAGATTCCGGTGCCCCATTTTCGCATACATGCCTCGAAGAGGGTTGAAAAGTACTTCGATGCTGAGTAGAATAAAGCGAAATTTACGAATGGCCCTTGGGGATAACATATGGAAAATTCGATTTTTCTTAACAGAAATAAAAAGGTGTCTGTTGCCCATTTTCTCATGCATACCTTGTTCACTAAATGATTCAATAGAACCTGGCTTCGGAAAACCAAAGGTATGGGTGTTGCAGGTGGCTAAAGGGTTGAAATAAGGGCGTAATCTTGTAAGAAAAAATCGAGATTTTGAGTGATTTTCCCACACATGCCTATTGGAAGTATGGAAACGTACATCGTAACTAGCACGAAAAAAATATTGACATGTGAGTGGCGCGAATAGATAAGTAGGTACATTTTGGAGTCGTAAAAGTTAACGGATGTTTTTTCGACTTTCCAGTTATTTTGCCATGCATGCCTTTGAAACTATAGACTATTATTGATGTGTTAGACATTAAAATAAAATTGGCATGTGGACGGAACGAAGACTTGAGTCGGAAAGTTGCAGGAAAATTGTATGCAAATGGCCGCCATTTTCCCACGCATGCCTTTTGACATATGCTTAAAAAAGTGATTTTAAGTGTATATAACGAAAGACTTGAGTGTCGGACGTGGCTATCATATTAATTATACATAATGTATTGAAAAAAGAGCTGACAGAAAAATTCTAGACATTGTCGCCATTTTCCCACGCATGCCTTTTGACATATGCTTAGAAAAACTGGAGAATCGATGATAAAAGAGTACGAAACTGAACGTTTTGAATTAAATAAGAAATACGTTTTTGACCCACTAGTAAGAAGTTCTTATCGCATGAAATACTTGATTACCCTACATATCTCTTTGAAGGATTCTACAGGAAAAAAAAACGAAATCAACATTAGTAATCGACTAGATTGGCGATTTTAATGAAGTGATAAGAACCGACCTTCCGAGTCCACACTGCTCGGCATTCGCCAAGTAGAGCTGTTGCTCGTTGCGACTCGTTAATTGCGACGTCCGATAATTAACCTTTCCAGGAAAGATTGACGGGGCTGCAAGCTCAATAACAGCCTAGATCATCGAAACATACCACTCGTCTCGCTATTGCGACGGATGGCGGGATTAACTCTAAATTTAATTATCGCGATAATAATGAACGGTAAGAACCGATATAGACGTCCGCTTAAGGTGCGATGGAACATTGCTATTATAAAAATTGAAAAAATGTACTTGTAATATTACATCGATGCGTATGGGAATAACGTTCAGTTATAACTAAAGAAGCACTGTGTAAACGCTGCATCCGAAGTATTCGTTCAGGATGCTCTCTCGACTTTTGCATATAACTCCCAAACTCACATGCATTTTAAGAACATTGAAGAAGTTTGCACTTATTTATAAGCCTCAGGTAAGAACCGACCTTCCGAGTCCACACTACTCGGTCTTCGCCGGGTAGAGCTGTCCCTCGGTGGTCACCGAGCGGTCGCTCGGTATTCGCCAAATTCCGAATGTTCGGGCTCGACCTTAAAGCCTCGTTGACATCGACGAGCATTGCTCGGCACTCGCCGAATCCCGCGTGTTTACCGGCACCTTAAGAAGTTTGCCCCCCGTTCGCATTATTTTCCATGTCAACGAGGGGCCAAATTCATGTATCAACCTTCCCCGGTCTCCCCTACACAAATTTCATGGAGGGTTGGGTGGGTAGCCAAATGTTTTCTACAGGCGCGTTCTGACTGAGTCGACAGTGTCGACCAGAACATCGAAAACCGCGTCCTCACTGAGTCGACATTGTCGATCGACACTGTCGACTCAGTCAGGACGCGGCAGTCGACTTGGTCGATCGACATGTCGACTGGTTTTCCACGAGTTGTCGGTAAACATCAAAGGGTAGTCGAGTCGAACGCAGAGGGTTCGGCAAGGCGGGCGGTTGTTTCGGCAGCGGTGCGGTGACATGGGAAAACAATTTATCGTTAGTTAATAAATGTAATTTCAAGTATTGCGAAATAAATATTTCGTTAGGACAAGAAAATATACGTACGTTAATCATTAAAATGTTTATTTTGTTGCCTTAACAGTTGCTTTAAAAGATTTTATTATGTCAAATAAAAAATTGTAATAGTTAATGAATATTTATTTGGTCCACCGAAATGACTATTTTGCCATGTTCAAGCAAACATTTATTAACTACGAATAAAAATGTCTTCTTGGTGCGTAATGTATGTATTACTTATAATTTTCTATTTATATTACAATATTTCATTGTATAGTTACAGGAGGAAGAGAATTTAACTCAAATGTAGGCTATTCTGTAGTGAAAAACGCTATAAGTTGTTGGGAACTTGAGGGAAATTGCACATGGCAAAGCAAGAAGAATTCGCCAAAAATTATGTCAATGAAATGACGTTTATCGTCTCCGTTTTTTCGTTTAGTATTTTATTTCGCTCGAATTTTAGTCACCGAGATGAATTAAGACTTTTTTTTATCAAATAATTTTCCATGACTTAACTCTACGCAGGAAATAACACAACTGTGCGTGACAATATGCGTTTAGCCGACTCAGCCCACGAATTTCGTGCACTGTGTCGTCTGAGCTGGTTTTTGGCGATCCTCAAAGACCGCCCCAAACTGTTCGCTTCGTGTAGACGCTAAATTACTTGGCTCATGCTCGAATGCTTCTTTTTTATTTGTGTTCCATCGCACGATAGACGGAATTCAGAATATCGGTTCATACCGTTCGATAGCACCGCGATCTGAATACCTCACTAGCAAACGATATATTTTGGCGAAAGCGGCAAATGCGCTTGCAGTCCCGCACATTTCCCGAAAATTTTAATCGATACCGCTATACGTGAAATACTAAATCTGTCTTGTAAAGGAGAAAATGACGAATTCAATAGATGACCATTCGGGAAGACCAATCCAACCGGGGGCCCGTTTACGCCGAGGGTCGGAACATACCGCCCGCCTTGTAGACCCGTCGACTCGACTACCCTTTGATGTTTACCGACAAACCAGTCGACATGCCGGTCGACAAAATCCAGTCGACAAATTCTAGTCGAAAGTGTCGATCGACACTGTCGACTCAGTCAGGACGCGCCTTAAGGTGCCGGTAAACACGCGTGATTCGGCGAGTGCCGAGCAATGCTCGCCGATGTCAACGAGGCTTTAAGCGAATGCTCGGCGAATGCCGCATGTGTACACGGGTTGCTCGCTGTTTGCCGATGGCCAAATGTATTGTTCACTTGGTTCCTGTTATCAAACAGGGTGGGTAGACATTCGGTACTCGGCGAACACCGAGCGACTGCTCGGCGAATCCCGAATGTGTACACGGGTTGCTCGCTACTCGCCGATGGCCGAATGTCGTGCTCGTCCAAGTATTCGCCGTTCCCGTAGTTTGTCGGTCTTTCGTGGCACATCAAAGGAAACGAATAGTCGTAAACACACCCCACTTCATTATAATCGCCAATCTAGAGTTAATCCCACCGTCGGTCACAATGACAAGGCAGGCGGTCTGTATCCGCGAATCTAGACTACTAATGAGTTCGCAGTCCCCCACCTTTCCCGAGTCGGACGAATGGTAATGAACCGTTTCTCGCAATACCCATTCAAATACTGCTATTGATGATACAGCATTGATTTTTTAAAAAAGTTGGAGCATACGTGCAGAGAAATTGAACAAGTTGCAGTTTGTTTTGAGAAGAAAAAAAATCTTTTCAGTCGGCCGGGATTTTGGTTGAAGGACTTGATATAACAATTTGCTTCGGTTTCGTTCCTTTCGATCGTATGCAGTGGCAAAATCTCCGAAAGTATTATATTTTTGAAATTTAATTTTATGCACTAGTGACATTCCATCGAAAATACAAACTTTCGAATGATTAGATTTTATTATTTGCTGAAAAGTGTTGTTCCCACATGCATGTACTCTTTGAATTGACCCCTTTTATATTAAGGTATACGGGTCACGGGGACTTTTAAACCGTCAGGTGCGGGCCTCGTAGACCGTCAGATAGTGACAGATTCTGGTGCCCCATTTTCGCATACATGCCTCGAAGAGGATTGAAAAGTACTTCGATGCTGAGTAGAATAAAGCGAAATTTACGAATGGCCCTCGGAGATAACATATGGAAAATTCAATTGCGTTGCGACTCGTTAATTGCGATGTCCGATAATTAACCTTTCCAGGAAAGATTGACGGGGCTGCAAGCTCAATAATTGCCTAGATTCATCGAAACATACCACTCGTCTCGCTATTGCGACGGATGGTGGGATTAATTCTAAATTTAATTATCGCGATAATAATGAACGGTAAGAACCGATATAGACGTCCGCTTAAGGTGCGATGGAACACTGCTATTATAAAAATTGAAAAAATGTACTTGTAATATTACGACGGAACGACGGAGCGACGGAATTTCGGAAGTTCCTTTCATACCTCTTAATAACATCGATCATAAATAATTCGCTGACTATAATGAATAATTATCCCTTTTAGTGCCGAGCGAAACTCGGGTTTATACGATGATAACCGGACGAATTTGACGAATTTACTAAGTTTGGGAAAACGCTCATAAAAACCAAACGAAGTATGATATTTCAAAAATTCAAAATGCAGCGTATTACGGAAGAAAGAGAGAATAATGTAATGTCAATTATATTTCAATATATATTGAAAATCATACGAATAACCTAAATACTAAACATGATAAAAAACATATACAAGTTTCTCTTCTACAAACAATATTTGCACATAATAATAATCATCATTTGATCATAGTTTTATATAGGTCACGTAGTATGAAATATAAGTATTACATTTTCAATCATTTTTAATAAAATAACGTAGAAATCGCCCGGGCGTCGAAGCGGCGCCGCTCGAGTTGCCACACAAAACGCCGTGGCGATTGGGAGTCACCTCTTGAGTGCAAAGGATTAAACCCAAAAACAATTTTTAAAATTCTTTTGCATTGAACTTAGACCGTTTATAACGTTTTATAAATTTATTTTGAGATAGAGCTTTCTCGCAATGCGAAGAATATGGCGCCATCGCATACGTAACGATATATCGTCGTTTGCACTTTTCGCAAGTGTAGCGAACGACAATAGGTATATCATCGTCCGGCACTAAAAGGATTAATCACGTTGTCGGCGAAGCGGTTCATTTCGGTGAACATAGATCATTAACCCCCTTTCAGGCATAAATTTTCGGAAATTTAGATTTTGATTAAGAAAATCGACCGTGGGGATCAATAGTGAATTGAATTCCTGGATAAGCTTGTAATTAAGTTTTCTCTAATTGGCCATCGACTGCATTCGTCATTCCTTTCCTTAACCCTCCGTTAGGCGCGCGGGTATATGTAACGCAGGTAGTCGCGTTTGTATCAAATTTATACATCTTAAAAGGCGGTGCATTTTCCTGAAAAGAAACATTCTAATGATTCAAAATGTGCATTATAATAAAAAAAGTCAAGTATACTTATCAAAATGTATATATTACAAATAATTACATTTATAATTATACACACTGAAGGAAATTATACCTATGTATCGCATAATAGAAAATTCATCGTGGCGCAACGGGCAATTACTGTAAAAACTGGCTTGGCATTCAACGTGTTAAATTGGAATATTCAGTTCAATTAAAAAACACACACAAACCACTGTCTAAAAGCTTCACAAATTTGTTTTAACTACCTAGGTCGCAATGAACGTAACTGAAACTAATTCCACAAAACAAACACATTGAGTCGCACTGTATCAAACTGATACAAATACTACCACCACTCGTCCCTTTTAGGTAGCTAGAGGCTCTGTCGCTGATGGGCGGGGCTTGTAATTCCACGAAGTTGTTTGAAACACATCTGCAGACAACTACTAAGAATTTCAATATCGTAAGTTTTTGCATTTCTAAGAAATCTGCGTAAAGCAAAGCCACACACACATGTATCAATTTGATACACGGGCGACTAACGGAGGGTTAAGCCGGCTTGATATTAGCGTCACCGCGGAAGACGGCTTGCTGCGATCTGTCCGATGCTTTCTTTCCGAGAATTAACGACCTATGTTCGCCGAAATGAACTTCTTCGCCGATGACACGATTAATTATAGTCGGCGAGTTATTTATGATCGATGTTATTAAGAGAGGTATGAATCGGACTTCCGAAATTCCGTCCCTCGCGCGACGGAACATTGACGACTTTCTTATAATTTTAAGATATTCCTAGCGCTTATGAGCGTATTTTCAATGTGCCACAGGCGCGCCCCCCATAAATCAGTAATTCTACGTAAAAAATGAATTTTGGTTAATGAAGATTAATACTTACACCAACCATACTCACATACCCAATAACAAATCCTTTATCCTCTATGAAAGGCAATTTTTTAAATCAATATTCCAACGCTAATACGCCAACAAAACTGTATCGCATACACATCACTGTCACCACGCGTATGATGCAATGTTGCCAATTCTATTTAAAGTTATGTTTTATCGTAAAAAAACTACGTTTTGCTGTTTACGAACATCAATATTTTTGTTCAACAGTCGGTGACCTTATATTTTTATGGACGCAAAAGATTCTATGTAGTTTTGTGAAGATATGGAAATGGTTTTATTTAATGCGTATAATTTTTAAACATGTAGATGTCGGCATTACAATGTGGAAAAGTGGATTCTTTCATGAGGTTACATGTTAAATTTTCAATTTAAAAAATGAAAATTCTATCAAAAAATTATTATCAATTAACCATGTATTTCGTCATGTAGGTTCTCGAATCAATTTCATAGTAAATTTTCCCCCGCTACAAATTGGTAGCTTAATTTTTTTGATCGAGTAAATAATATAGGAGAAATGAATGATTGATGTGGCTTAGGGCCAAAACTTCGATAGTTTTTAATTAATTATAATATAAATTTTCCCGGGAATTGACAGATGATACATTTTGATATGTTAATATTGAGACCTCCAGCTATCGATTGGTCTAATTTTCATGCCCTGAAGCCCAAATTCTTGTACACCATATATCTAAAATGTCTAGATTGATTGCACTATAAGAGGTATGAATCGACCTTCCGAATTCCGTCGCTCGGGGAGCGACGGAACAATGACAAATAAACATAATATAACGTCAAGAAGTAAGCACTACTCATATTTCACATGGTTCATAATTAAAGAGGGTTGTGTTTCTAGTGCATTTTTAGACATTTTAAAGGTATTCCATCAAAACCATAATCACAACAGCAATTATTTTCGTCAGCGTTCGAGGCCGATCACAGGCTTCCGAAAGGGCGTTCTCACGAACGCCTTCGGCGGTCACGAACGTCATTGGGAACGCCAATTGGCATTCGTGATAGTGTACAGAATACCGATCGGTGTTCAGCGGGCGGTCCTATAGTCCAGTAAAAATAGCTCTGAACCTAACATTTTGAGTCTCCTGGCTGAATTTGAGATTGAAGTTACATGAAAGTGTTTCAAAACTACCCCCAAAATCCTAAGATTAACAACCCCTCGGAAGCCGAGAAAAACAATAAAAACCACCCTCGGACACCATTGTTTTAAAATATTTCGCGAAGACTAAAGAAAATGAAAAAAATGTTTAAATAAAAGTTGTAGAGTAGGTGAAAATACGTAAAAAAGTTCCATGACTTTTTCATTTTTATGCAATATTCTAAGCGCTATGAGGGGATGAAGATGTTGGAATAATTCGAAGACTAAAAAATCGTAAGAAATTGAAAAATGCATATTTGTTACTTTCTTTTATATCAATTCACGTAGAAAGGTTGAATCTACATTCTCATAGAATTTTTTTTTTATTTTAAGCATTTTGTAGTAACAGTATCGTTCTTCAAAATTTTTACATTTCAAAATTTGAACAAGAACATTATTTTACAGTTTTAAAAATCACCATTCGATTCCTCATAAAATCACCTTCAGAAA